>PPHD01024896.1:0-11955 GCA_002909625.1 Bambusicola thoracicus
TAACTATTTTCTTCAAATTTCAATTGCTGCATGGTACCATACATCCACTTAGTAATATAACATATCTAGATGAGGTCAGTATCCTGCATGGCAAACATCTAAGTAGTATTGAATATTCCTGCAATTAAAAATATATATATATTATTATGGAAAATGTGAGTAGGAACAACTAGATGGAGGTCATTTCATGTAGTTGTATCAGGATTTAGGAGTGTGCTGTGTGTACTTCAGGAGTTCTAATAAATCATTTGCCTGTGTGTATCTCTCTTCTTATATCAGTGAATGAATAAAAAAAGTCTGTTACTACACTCTCCCCAACAGTGTCTAAAATAGTAAAATGGAAGCAATTCATGAATGGAATAAGTCTACAACATGCCCAGGAGCCTTATTGTTTTCTCTTGTTGCAGACTTGCTATTTGCCATGCTACTGATATAAAAGCATCACAACTACTTAAGCATTCTCTTAACACTGAATAATAGATTGTTGGCTTTTACTTTTTATTTTTTCTTGGTTTAATGGTCAGTTTTGTTTCAACTTGCACTTGCGCTTCTGCTCTCTCCTTTTGGGATCCACTGAGCTGTGAAGATATTCAGATAGAGCTGGTATGAGGGAGGTACAAAATCTGACATTCCAAAAAATCCGTATTCTGGTAAGAGCAGTGTACAACAGTGTAATGAGGCTGAAAAAAGGAACATGTACTGTATGTGCTGATTCATGTGACAGTATAAAGATTGCTATTATTTGTTGTTATCCTGAAGTTCTGAGCAGCCGCACAAGAAATCTTTCCTGAATAGATTCCCAGTAGGTAAATATATATATATATATGTATTTTAATAGTTCGACCTGTATTATGAATCAGTAAAGAAAAAATAATTGAATCACTTCCAGCCAAATTTAAATATGTAATTCAAAACAATTTTTCTAGTTCAGTTCCAATTTGAGGAAAAAGATTGCAGTTCAGTTTAGAAGCTGTAATTGTTCCCATTTCTGATCAATACAATCCCATACTGAAATGAATTTAAAGGGAAAGATTTAAAAATATGTATTTCTATTTTAAATATATTGCAATTTAATCAGTGTAATTCAGATATTTTGATGATTTATTTTCTCTATACAAATTACTTTAGTCTGAATCTGTTAAGCTTACTTTTTATTCTATCTTCAAAGTAGAATTATCAAAACTCTTAAAACAGCTATTACAAGCCGGAGGGCTTTTTACCTTTCTTTGCTGCTTGGTTTAAAACTGGCTTCTTGCCTAATAACCTCCTCTTGTAAATTAGCTACGCTGTTGAAGGAGAAGTTTTGCCATCCTCAACAAGAAGTATGCTGGTGTACTAAGTAGATTTGAAGAAGCAGCTTTTCGCTGGGCTCAGCTAGTCAATCCTCAGAAGCATGGTCTTGTATCTCCTGCTTATCTGAAGTTTGGAGGGGGCCCAGACGGTTTACTTTGTCTTACACAGAGGCAAGTGTGGCCAGGAGGAAGAACGCATAATTAAGATAGCTCAGCACTGCTTTGAGAATCTTAAGTTCTGTTTACTCCACTGTCAAAGAGTCTGTGTGACATTTAGTACGTTGTTTAACAGAAAGGCAATGATTAATTGTATATTTCTCATTTACTAGCTGCTCAGTTTGGAGGAATTTGATGATCTCTAGAGGTCCCTTCCAACCCCTACGATTCTGTGATTCTGTGAATTGATTACTGCAACAGAAATTCCTGCATTTTAAATACATGAAGGAACAAAATATAAAAAGAGTCTGGAAAGCAAGATTCTATATATCTTACATTAACCATGTAAATATAGGAAGTTCTTTGATTTTATAGTCTCTGTCTCCTATTTGTATAATCACAATAATACTTTGCTCACAATTACCAACGGTGTAACAAATTTAAATTTATTAAATACAATTCTGTTATGTTTATGATCCTCATGGAAAAGTTGGTGAAGAAGCTAATAATTCTGTGTTTAGAGCAGGGCTTTTATGCCATGCAATAATTGCACATAAAAGTGGAGCTGAATGTGACTAGCTGTTCATTAACCTAACACAGTCCATCCTCTGCAGGAATCACAGAATCATAGAATGATGTATGATGATATGGAATGAAGCACTGTGTAATTATATATCTAAAGAATTATCATAGCAATACACACAGTGGGATTAAGTTACTGTTTTACAGTAACATTTCCAAACTTCTGAATGTTTTGAACTTCTTGGTAACTTTATATCGTATCGGGGGTGGGGGGGAAGTGGGGGGAGGTGGACGGAGGTGGACGGAGGGGACAGTACGAGATAGTATGGTAAACCGTGTATATTAAACCAATAACTCCTTTGTGTATTTACTTCTTGTGAAGAAAGGTCACTGAATATTTGCATTATCAGGACTTTATTAGAAGTTCCTCATTTCCATCATGACATTTTTTTTTCTTCAGAGAGAATGAGGAGAACAGGTAAAGTCACTAAAATTAAAGTTACAGAAACAAGTACAATATTAAAGTAGTCGTTTTACACCTATGTGCTGCTGATCACATTGCTCTCCTTGTTACCTGATCTATGCTAAACTTTTCTAGTCTTTGTTTCAGTGTTAAAGTAAAACTGTAGTTCTTTTGTTTGTTTGTTTGTTTTGTTGTTTAAAATAAAACTGTTATTGAAGAAATATTTTGATGTGAATATGAAGATAAATGTTTCACACTCCATATATTTTTAGAAGAATGTGCACTCTGAAAGAACACTGAGCATTAATTTCTTCAGAACAGGATTTATTTCAGTTGCTTTATTTCTGAAAGCATTTATTTCACTGTGATTTGCAAAAGAATGAGGAGAAAGTTGAAGTTAAAAGAGAAAGAGAAAGGCCCATTTGCTATGGGAACCTTTGCTCTGCAAGTTTATGATGCAGCCTGCTGTTGCTCGACAAAGGTAACAAGGGCAATACCTGTGCTACTGCTGGATGGGAACTCCTACTGATTTAAGACAGTAAGAATGATCCTGCTACTATGGTAGGAACGTAAACTAGTACTTCTGTCTGAGAATGGCTATGTGAAAATTAGCCTTACACAGGCTCTTTGGAAAGACAAATGTTTTATAACTAGGAACTCAGTCAGATCTTCTTCTGGAGTGGCCAGAGGAGCTAGGGTTGTTTCTGTGCTTTGGCTTCAAGGCAGAAGGGGTCCTGGTGTACCCAACATGGCAGTTTATGGACAGATTTTTACAGTTAAGTCAGATCTGCCTATATATTACTTATATGTGAGAAGTATGCAGTGTTGTCCATGTTCCACAGTAGGCACCAGTAGTCCACTAAGCTTTCTATAGAAATCTAGAGCTAATCTCTGTCCAGTTAGTGGGTGCTGCTTATTTCTTCCCTTTTTCTGAACAGAAAAGGAAGAAGGGAGGCCTAATTATTTACCGTATTTGCAGACATGGTGCGAACGGTGTGTAGAGGACAACAGAAAAGAACAGGCAGGAAGCACACACATTTTTAGAGAGAAAGAGGAAAACTTTCTCATGTAGTTTGGAAGCAGTCTGGTTGCTGTGGACATAACTGTTTTGCTTCTCCTTATTACAATGTAAGGAAGAAACTAAAAAGAGCAATATGTTTGGCCTGTTTCTCCTTCTCTTTCTTCCTTCCACAATAGGTGGATATATCAAAACTGGTAAAGTTCTCAAATTCCTTCTCTCTTATCCAGAGCAATTTGCCTAAACGTGCACACAGAAGAAGGAAGAGGGAACCGAAGCTCGCATAAAATTTAGCATCTGTCTGAGACACTTATGAGGTTTGACAGTAAGAAAGCTTTGCTCTGGAGAAACAAACAGAACCAAACAGGAATTAAATGAGTTTAGCCAGAGGGATGAAGCAAATATGAATTGTGGCTAACAGTTATGATCATCCCAGCTGTGCAAGCTGAGGAGTATCTACCAGCCCCTGTCACTGTTTCAGATCCTGACTTGGTGGGCCTCCTCATTAATGTGAGGGAAAAATGTTTCATTTTAGCTACTTTTTATGAGTTTTGAACAATCTGTTTATATTTTTCATATAGCAGACCCTATAAATCTTTGGAGTGTGCAACTCTCGTTGTTTTCCGCAAGTTTTTTCTCCATTCAGTTGCTTTTCTCTTTATTATTTTGTATTATGTCACTTTAGAAGTATTACTCAAATGTTCCTCTTTATCTCCTCTGATTTCATAGTTAGAGCTTTTCTGTAAATTACTAGTTTGTTGTTGGAGGTGTATTAGTTGCAAAATGAAAAATATATTTATATGCACTACTGAAGAACTAAGGAGTCAGTCACAAAATAAGTGAAGGAGTGGAGCCGATTCCCTTCATGGTTTTGAACTTTTAATTGTCCTAGGCTGAGTAAGAGTAACACAGTTTTTTGGGAAAAAGGGGAGATGAGAGATGGTGGGAAATGGTCTGCCTACCCTTTGATAAATGCTGTCTGGAATAGAAAATGAACCATGAACACAATGAGTGCTCTGAAAATGCTTCATAGTGCACAACTCAAATCATCCTGAGTTCTAAAACATACTGGAAGAATGGATCTGTCTTACTGAGAAAAGGGACAGATGCCCAGAGAGGCAGAAGCAAGAGATACTGCATGTTATATACAGAGAGCTTTTACGTATATATTATAAAATGTCAATCTAATACAATTTCTCACAAATATTTATTAATTTGTATTAGAATGCAGTATTTCTTGGTACAAGACAGTCCTCTTACAATGGATAGGAAAAAAAAAATTGTAAACAAACCTATCAAGTCTTGTTCCTTTGTTTCATGCATCTCAACTGAGCACCATATGATACTGCAGCGTATTCCTTGCTGAAGTCATTTGGCTAGTGCAACAGTTATGCAGTAGGGATCCATGAGAAAAACTGCACCTGAGAAAGACCACTGAGCAGAAAATTGGCTGTCCTTACTTCAATTTGTCAGAGGATCCAGGGGATAATCCCTCATGAACTGCAGATAGGTGTCAGTGCTGAGTCCGATCTTGTTCAACATCTACATCAAGAACCTGGATGAAGGGATAGAGACCACCTTCAGCAAGTTTGCTGATGATACAAAACTGGGAGGAGTGTCTGACAAACTAAAAGTCTGTGCTACTATTCAACAAGACCTGGACAGTCTGGAGAGTTGGGCAGGGAGGAACCTGATGAGTTTTAACAAGAGCAACTGTAGAGTCTTGCACCTGGAGAGGAATAATGGCATGCATCAGGAGAGGTTAAGGGCTGGCGAGGAATTCTGTGGAAAAGGACCTGGGGGTCTTGGTGGGCAACAGGTTGACCATGAGCTAGCAGTGTACCATCATGGCCAAAAGGAGACTGAGAGGGGATCTGATAAGTGTTTATAAATATCTAGAGGGAGGTAGAAGGCAGCCTAGAGAGGGGTGGTAGGCTTTTTTCATGCTAATGTATCAGATGTTGATTTGTAACCACTCACAGAAGCTCATAAAGATTGAAAGGAATGAATTAATAAAAGATATGAGACCTCTGAACACTTGAGTTCTCTCTCTTTTTTTTTTTTTTTTTTTTTTTTTTACCTACTTTGGAGACAGTCTTGTGCAAGTTTAGTTAGATTTTATTTTCGATGTCTTTTAAAAGTACTTTGATTCCTGCTGAACATTTTTCATAATGCCATTCTAAACAAAGTTATTATTCAGATTACACTCTCATGCATGAACAAAGTAGTTGAAATGGCCTGTAAATATATTAGTAGGGCAAATATGTATTAACTTGCTGCCTTAGGTTATAAGTTTTCTTTCCAAGGAAGACAATATTTGTGTAGAGTGAATAGCTTTATTGAATTATAACATATAAAGCATCATTACTGGTTGTCAATAAATGACATCATAATTCTGTAAAGGTTGTGTTTGAATAGAGTCATGATAAAGCAGCTACTTAGAGTAGGAGATCTGGAAACTTTATCAGATCAGCATTTATTTATTTATTTATTTTCTCCAAATAAAGTTCAAAATCAGAACACTTTTTTTTTTTTCCCCAATACAATTTTGTTCTAATATCTTGAATTACAGTAAAACATAGCAACTTGACTTACAGCAAATCTAGGTGTACAGTCTAAGAAATATATTACTCTTGCAGTTGTTTATCTGTTTCTACTCCTTCACAGACAAAAACATCTGTAGACACTAAAAAGAAAAACAAAAACAAAAGCTCTTTGTCCATTATTTATTACCAAAGAATAAGTAAGAGTTAGTATTTCTTTTTAGACCAGACTTTTCAGGCTAATGTAGTTTTTTCTTGATTTCTAGTTTGCAGTATTAGCTTCAGAAAGAAGAAGTAACTTTTATGCCCAGATGCATAAATGATATAAATAAAAATACTAAAAGTTTTACATATTATTTTTGTAGAAATTCATGCTGGTTTAGAAGTATAAACTTTAAATTTAAATCCATATTTCTTTAGTGTACAGATCTCTTCAGAAAAATTCAGATCTACAGTAATAAGCAGAATGAACTAGTCTGGGATACAGAAATTGAGATGATGAGCTCATTCTAACTATTCCATATCACCTACGCTTGTTTAACAGGGAAGCAGAAAAACAAACATTCCCAGTGTAGTTTGAGATATGATGAGAGATGTTAACATTTGATTTCACAGGTTCTACAGAATATATATATTAAATAAACAGGCCAACAGTCTGACTTTTCCACATATGGCAATTTTGACAGTACTGCAGTGCTGTAGGGTTGGCAGATGGAGTAATTATACATTTGCTAGCTAGGAAGTAACCTTTAAAAAAGACTTTAGTGTATCATAGAATGTGTGATGATTTTAAGAAATTTGTACTTGACTCATCAGTAGGTAGTATCTTTCAGTATTATATGTTTGACTACTGAGATTAACTTCCTCTAAATAATGCGTGTGTATGGCAGTCCTTTGACATTCAAATCCCACAAATGGGAACATATCTGGGTTGAGTTATTTGATGAGAAACAAATTAAGTGCTGTGGTTGTTTTTTTGTTTGTTTGTTTGATTGATTGTTTTAATATCGCTTTATATGACTTCGTTGTGACACTGACATACATGAAAAACTATTAAAGAAATGTCCACAGAAATAAAATTTCCCCAAAATTAAGTTGAAGGGATTTGGAGTTTGGTGATGTTTAGGTATTTTCAATTTTATTTTTTTGGAGATTTGTTTGTTATTTTTAAACTTTCTCTTTGCACTTTTTTGTTTTTATGTTCTGATAAATACTAAAAAGTTATTATTTAAGCGAGATATTCATAACATAGTCAAGTTGCTTTGAAATACTCACATAACCGACAGGCCTGTTTTTCATATTCCAACCTGTGACTTCCAGAATTCTTTCATCAAGAGCTTTGTTTACTCAGATGTTGTTCACAGTATGCTGCAGCTTTGCCCTTCATTGAATGTACCTCAGCCTTCAACTTAATAGCTTGTGCTTCTCTTTTTAATGGCAAAGACCAAAGTAGAACCTGACAAAAACAAAGGAAATAGTGCTACTGTGAATATAATAATTTTTTTTAATGTAACATTTCACATTTTCATTTTAGCTGTAGTTATCAGGGTATTAGAAGTAAAGTATTTATCAACCTTATACTTGAGATCTAAGTTACGGCTTATTCCATAATGACATACGGTTATCTCCAGCTAACCTTGAATATATGCCACTACACAAAATTTAGATAAAGCATAAATGAACTGTGCTTGGATAATATACTTGAATGAAAAATATGAAGATGCAAGCTGACTAATTCATATTATTTTCCTATCACTGTGTGAGGTAAATCTTTGTTTCAAAGAGGCTAGAAATATGCCCTGCTTCTAGAAAATTATGGTTAACTTTATGTACTTATTGCCAAGCAGTATAGTTTTTCAGCTGCATGAAAACAGTCTTAAGGTTTTTATAAGTATTATACGCTATTATACATTTTTTTTGTCTCAAATTTAACAATGATGAAATCACAGATAAAATGAGGAGCAAGGGGAAAAGATAAGGATTATCTTCCTGTCTCATTAACAAATGAAATGAGCTTCTGGATCTACCAAAGCTATGTCCTATCATCTAAATGAAAGTTTCAAATATTGCAGTAAAAATGAAGAATTCCTGCATCATGAAGAAACCAGGAAGATCACTGCCTTTAATGGTGACTCTTAGCTTTTGATCATTTATTTCTCTGTGTTGATAGTTGCACGTTCCTTCTCTCAAAATTTAATCTGACAATAGTTGCTCACACATTGTAGAAATTAATGTTTTCAATATCCTTATTAAATTTTTATTGCACTATATAAATCAGAGATGCTGACAAATACTGAAAGAGAATACAGATAATTTTACCGACGATATCTGTTTCAAATATCCCTCTTGTTCACTCCTCGCGTTTGCTTTTCTTGACAATATTAAATGGCTTGGGAAAGAAAGATGGCCTTTTCATCCCAAAGGATGACTGCCAGGTTTATATCCTGCCTTCACTCTTGTGCCGTCTAAGTTTCTCAATGCAGAGAGCAAAACACTGACAATAAAAAGATGGAGGTTTATCTCTTCAGAGGGAACAGAAATTTAAGGATCTACAGCAGTCTATCCTGTGACCAGAGAAAGAACTGTTGAGAAGTTTGTTAACTGTTTTCCAAAACACTCAGATCCCATCATTCTCTTTCTTATTGCTCTCATATATTTTGTTTCAGCATCAGATAGACAATATAATTTCATGTCTCTTTGCTTAGTTTCTTTGCACTTTCCTCTTATCTCCTCTCCACTTTTCTCTCTCCATTTCTCCCTCTTCTAGAGCAAGCTGATGATAAGAGAATCAGAGGGTAGAAGTTTCTGTTCTGAGGCACATAAAATGAAAAGTCATTGTTTGTTTTTTTTTTTTTTTTTGTTTTTTTTTTTTTTTACTTTTTTTGTTTGTTTGTTTGAATTTCCCTAAAGTATTTCACAAAATCATAAAATCATTTAGGTTGAAAGGGAAATTTTTGGATCATGTAGTTTAACTCACCTGCTGTGGTGCTCCCTTTCTTTCCCTCTCCTTGTATTTATTGCTGAGTGTGCCACCATTCAGTATGAGACATCCTTTTAATCAGTTTAGCTCAGCAGTTCTGACCATGTCCCCCACCCATCCACATTCCCCAGGCCTTTTGGAGGGGGAGGGTCAGAGGGAAAACACTGATACTCTTTCAACATTGCTCAGCAGCAGCCAAAGTATTGGTGTAATATAAGTGCTTTCCTACTTACAAGCATAAAACACAACACTGTCTGCTGCTATGGGGAAAATTTATTCCATCCCAGCCAGACCCTGTATACCTGCCTGAACTAAGTCATCTACAACAGGTTACCTGGTACTATGTCTAGTTGCATTTTGAGTAACTCCATGGTGATTCCACAACCTCTCAGGGCAGCCTGTGATGGTGTTTGACTCCCTTCACAATAAAAAGTGTTTTATTGTCTTCACATGGAATTTCATGTTCTTCAGTTTGTGCCCATTGCCTCTTGTCCTGTCACTGGGCACCACTGAGAAAAATCTGGCACTCCTGTTTTCATTCTTTCTCATCAGATATTTCTGCATAAGCCTTTTCTATTCCAGCCTAAAGAGTTCCAGCTCTCTATTTTATTGTGCAAAAGTAAAAGAAGATGCAGTAGCTGGACAGTACTGAAATGGCATTCATTTGGAAGCTTCATTCAAATGACAATTGAAGCATGCACTTAAAACAGTGACAATAATTAACTAACTGGAACAATTTACAACATTGAATGCTATGTTTTAAATCAATTAATTTGTTCTAGAATAAGACCTGGATGCTCATAAGCCATGTGGAACCATAAATATCTTGATTTTAGGATGTCCAATTTTTAATGCCTTGCTAGAGCAAAATCTGCTACTGATATTCAAGCTTGGCTTCCCAAGTGATGGAAACCTGCATGTTCTATGTGTGAGCTTGAAAGAATAAAGCAAAACGATAGCAAGAACTGCAAAACTTCATCCAAATAATATTGGGTTTGTACTTAGTTTATTTCTCTTCCCATTCTCTGCATTCTCATTTTCTTTATCTCATGTTTTCTTCGTATAATTTATCCCCACACCAGAGAAGCATTTTTTCTGAGATTTGTCAGACTGTCATGAGGAATCTATTTCAACATTCTTTTTAAAATATTTAATGATACTTAAGTGCACATCTAACATTAACAAACTCTGACAGCACCTTGATGTCTCTGTGCCATAAGGAGCAGCACATCCACAGTTTGTATCCAAAAACGTGTCTGGCCAGTATGCCAGAAAGATTTCACAGCCTGTGAAGAACTCTGCTTGAAGGAGGTGCCACACACTGTCAGGCTGTGAGGATGGCCAGCGAGTGGGAGAGAAAATTTCCTCTTCAGCCACGCAGATACTGTGAGTCCTTGGTAGATGAAGTAAAATGATCCTATAGAATAGGCATAACAGTAGATGCTTTCTGGATCATTTCAGAATTAAAATCTAATTAGCAAAGTTAAAATTGTATGATTTTGTGACAGGATTGAATTATATGTGTTTAGTACCTTGTAGCTGGACACCATAAATGCTTGCTGGGGTTTGCTGTTCCTAATATGCACTACAAGTATTTCCCCACGATTTTCTTACTTATAAATTACTCTGTTTACTGTTGGTAGATATGCTTTCTTGGAGAGCTATTCATTTGAAAAAGAGGTGGAAGAAAGTACTAAAATCCAGAATATTCACTTCTGTCTGACTCACTGCCAACTGAATAAATACCCTCTGCAATGCTTTAATAACATTTTAGTTATTCTACTATACATCTCCACAGGTGTGATAGAATTGCATCAGATTAGCTCGCACAGCTCCTGTGTTATCAGAAGTTTCTGTACGATACTTAACTTTTTATCTGCATCACTTCAGAAACTGGCAGAGGATCATATAAATGGCATCTTTTAGGAAACCATAATTAGAGAGTTGTTGGATTAAATTCAGACATGCTAAGTATCACATACATTTTGTTATGCTGATAGATTCTTTAGGAGAGGAGGAAGAAGGCAACAGTAAAAAAGAACTTATTTTCTACTCTCCCTTTTTCATTGTTTCCTTATTACAAGTGTAAAGTAACAGAAAATGTTCTTTTAAAAGTATCATATAAATAGAGGGCTCATCTGTTACGTCTAAAAAACCCTTATTAATGTGGCAGCTCCATAGCCTGGGTGCATACATATGTCATATCACATGACAGGGCATTGTTTACTGAACAGCCTTCTGGGTTCAGACATATGCCATTTCACGTAACCAGACTCATAGGGCTAGTTCAAACAATGCCTTCTGACAAAAGGTATGTATTCAGGGAGATACCTATTAACACAGTCCACAAATACTGTTGTATTTGTGTTTGGTGTCTACCAGGAGATAATTTTTTGCCCATGAAATATGCATAGCTCCTTAGAAATATGTCATATTTTTACCTCTGGTTGTTGAACTGCACTGCGATTTGTTATGCCTGTAGAGAAGTAACGTGCCGGTTGTGTGGTGGGAGTGGGTGGTAGAAAGGACGAGTTACTAGGAATGATTTTATTATTTCCCATTTCAATTAAAAGACAAAACAAAAAAATTCCCTTGGCCTTAGGCAGTACAGAGGTTTAATCCTTGTTATATTGGATAGGTGTATCCATCTTGTCTTTCTCTTCAGATATGTTGATATTAGCAACTAACATATGCTGATACAATGTTTTTGTTTCTAACATTGTGGGTTTTTTCCTTGAAGCTGTGTTTGAAAGTTCACACTCACACATACTGGCATGTTGTTAACTCTGTTACTAACTGCTCTTTGCTGCTTGTGTTTTTTTGTTTGTTTGTTTTTCCTTCTCATTTTACTAGTGGCTCATGAAGACTGGAAAGGGAAATACTGGTCTTCTCTATTTTGTACTGAATAAAAAATTCTAACGTTTTGTTTGTAAGCTATCTGTGAATATTGTGTATCTCTCACGAAGAGAACATCCTTACTT
>PPHD01024897.1:1409-11954 GCA_002909625.1 Bambusicola thoracicus
TTTCTCCAAGCCAGGAGCTGTGCCTATTTGTCTGGCTTTCTGTTTTCATGCAGAGCCTCAAGGCCTATCTGGCTTTTCCTATGGTATCTTCCCTCGCAAAAACACATCTCAGTGAAGAGAATCACTCCAACACAGCAGCACTATGGAAGTGCTATTTGTTGCATGAAACCTACATAATCACACCATCTAGAAATAATGAATGGATGCCTAAAAAATTAAAATGGTCATTTTAAGAGACTCTGAAGAGGAAAATATAATTTGACATTAGAAACCTGTTACTTTGCAATGGAAGTAAATGTTAATTGTCTGAATGCAGGAATAAGTTAACTACCAGTTAGCTAGCCACTGCCGTGCTACTGAGTATCCTATTGGAAAGGCTCCTTCTTTCCCTTTAGGGCTGCTTATTCCCTGTTTCCCCCTTCCCTTTCATCCTTTGTCTGCCCTGAGCTATTACCAGTAGGGAATGTCTCTTGCCATGGTCTCTTGTCAGTGCTCATGCATTGCAGGAGTACCTCACACAAGAAGGTCTCAATCGCAGTCTGCAAAGTTGCATTAAAACCAAGCCGTTAATAAATAAAATGCCTGATGTTAGCATGTACCAGTAGTGTAATCCAGAAAAAAGAATACAAGTATCTCTACAACCTCCTTGATTCTGATTGCCCTTTAATTTTATGATGGGGGACCAGTGGTAAAGAAACCAGGAAGGTCACTTTGTCATGGAAGATCATTATGTTGACATTGAGCTGTGGTCAGGCGGATGTGAAAATCTAGAAAGAGATGTGGGATGGGTGCTCTCTCTGTTCATATGTTTACTGATTCCCCGACTTGGCTGCAGCTGTGAGGGTCATTTTGCTCCCATTATTTTCTCTCTGCCTCCTCCTGCCTCAATGAGCATTAAAGTAACCATCACTGAAATAGAGACCCACATCCTAACTTCTGGTTCACATATCAAGAGAATTTCCTATTTACTTCCCATCACCCCACCCTGAATAATCATCATGCCTGGAATGAAAAAAATTCGACAAGCAATCTTGAACCTGTGTCACCTGCAGAGCACCGCAGTCATTTTGCTGTAGCATGCAGTCAGAGGAAGGCACCTTGTTGTGCATTATAACAAAGAACTCCTCTTTATATATTTTTTTTCATTTTGCTTCTTCATGTACATCCTGGACATCTCATCTGGCACAGGTCAGACAGTAAAGGAAGACAGATAAAAGGAGAAGAGGTACATCTTTGCAGAATAACTTTCTTCTTGTTGAGGACAGCTTAAGATGGTGTGCAGAATCTTGCAATACCATGAGTAATTCCTGGAATATGTCAGTGTATGTATGCTAAGATTTTCAGAACAGCCTAGGGAAATGCTGCTTCATTCTTGCTGCTGTTGAACCATTCTTCACTAGTGCTCCAGTGCTTTTACTCCTCCCTGCACTGATTTGGTGTGAAAACCTCTGTTCAAAACACCTGGCACCTTGATTCAAATGTGTTTGAGGTGAAGACCGCAGTGAAATCCTCTTCCTGCTGATAAATGTGGAAAGCTCCTTTGGTTCTACAAAGCCAAGACTTGGCCACCAGTGATCTCACTAGCCATAAAGATATCTGAAAGGCATGGCCATTTCAAAACACTCACCACACTTGCTTCCCCAGACGATGATATCACTGTCCATCTATTCTGGACACCCACAAAGCTACTTTGTAGGTGAAATCCTTTTCCTTTCTTCTCTTTCTTGTGCAATTTGATCTTGCACCTTGCAGACATTACCTATTGAAGGTAGCGCGTGCTGCTTCATTCACCGGTGCAGCCTTTGAAGAGTTAAGCTCTGCAGTCACTCAGAAGGTGGACTTCTGCTTTTCCTCAAGTCTCTATTCATCTCCAGGAACTGAATTTTTCATGCAGTAATTAAAATTTGTAGGTCAAACCTCCCATGGCACCGTTTTCTGCTAATATGGGAGAGCAACGGTTGGATTCGCTTACGCTGCTCTTCCCCGCACTGAGATTTAAAGGATGAAGGGTGACATTTTCCCCCATTTTGTAAATTAATGCCATTGATCTGCCTAACAAGAACAAAGTTAGGCTTCAAAATACCAAATGATAAAGAGATTAAGACTTTAAATGGCTTTCCAAAGGCAACCTCTATTGTAAGATTCCAAGCCGAGTATTGAACTTTCAATTAGAATTTCTAATGGGCTATTGACTTAAATGGATAAAATGTTGCAAGTGATAGCTTTCAAGATGACAAAAATTGCTTAGTACATTCTGGAATATTACTTTATGAAGCAAATACTGTTCTGGAGGCTGAGTAGCAGTAACCCAGGCCCCGGGCAATATTGTACCGTGTCTCTGTGCAGCAGTTTTTCAAAATTGAACTAATGCATTTTGAAACGTCTTCTCTTTTCATGTTTTGTAAATCTTTGGGAGTGAGGTGTTTTAACTTTCATGAAAGAATCTTAAATCTCTTGTGATCTCGCTGTGATTGCGCTCTTTATGAAATCCAATCCATCTGCTCCAGCGCAGCGTTTTCGTACGGTTCCCCATCCAGGGCACAAGCCTTGTGCCCACCTCGTGTGCTTTCTCCTGACTGCCTTCCAGAACGCGTCTGTTCTGCAGCGCATGTGCTGCAAATAACATCTGAAACTCTCCCAAATTACCCTGGCACTTTATGGTGAATTGACTTGAAGTCTCGTTATGAAACACTAGCTCTACTACATTTTTCAAAGAATATTTTTTCAGAGACTAGCCAGCCCTTTCCAGGATAAAGGGTTAATATTATGCTTATGTTACAGTGCATTAAAAACTCTAATTAAAACAGCATTACATTCCCATCTGCCAATCTCCAGTAATCTTCTTTAATTGCAGTAATTAAACTATATTTACATGTTCAGAATACTTGTAATTTAGCAAATTGCACTCTCTGCTCTACATTTAATCAAACAACCAGTTCCAGTATATTTAGTGTGGAAAGAAGTAATTTCAATGTTTTGATTACTATAGCAGATTTGACAGAGTAAGTGCCCCTCTAGTAGAGGCTTTGAAAGGGAAGGCAAACATGAAATATAGTCCTGTTCTGATTGTCATGTGAATGCCTAATTACATGTTAGAGGATTAACTATTAAAGGATACACGGCATTTCGCTTGGTTTTTTTTTTTTAGGCACAGCTGACATAACAGATAGTGAAGGTTGCCTGTTTTGGGATGCTCGGTGGAATATGTAAGCTTTTTTTATTATTATTATGATAGGTCTTAAATATTAAATCCCAAGTTAATGAGTCCTTAATGCCCAAAATTTTTTACTTCAAAGACGTAGGAAGGTTGTTCTGAAGATGGTGTTTATAGGACACTGTTGGCAGCAGCTTTCACTGACTCTCCCCTTCTAACCCTTAGCATCTCTTTTTGTGTGTGTGTGTGTTGGGGGCAGGGGGAAGCTTTCTAGTCTTACAACAATAATTCCCAGGTAGATCTGTCAAATGCTCACATATATATTCTATCCCAAGTGTCCCCTCAGGTAGGCAACTCGTCCATTAATGCTGGGTCTGTGCCTGGGGATCAGCATCGCTGCAGTGATCTCCTCCTCTTCCAAGACAGTGGTGGTGATGTGTAGTTGGGTGGGTAGTGATTAACTTTCTCTCAAAGGAAAGCTTCTCTTTTACTCTACAGTTCTTCTGTGGTCTATAGCAAACTTTGAAAGGTGAGTCCAGTACCCACCACCTGGTCATTCCCAGGTGAATTGTACAAAACCCTTCTGAAGGCCCCCGGTATCCTTGGGGCATTGTGTTGTAGGTGAGTGAGAAATTACAGTCATCCACAAACTTGACATGTCATAATATTGATGTGAATGGGGAAGGAGATTTCAACATAGGCTATTAAGGATAGCAGTCTCACAGGTTAGACAGACGTAGGAGCTTGTAACTGTTTAATTACTTGTTGATGGGGAAGACTATAAAGAATATTGGCAGAGGTAATCGAACTGTACCAAGAGAGCAATATCTGATCTTAAATAGATGCTCTTGGCATATGCAGTGTGTGAAGTAAATTGGGTGTGTGTACGAGGAAGCAGTCAGGGTGGTTTTCTTCAGTCATCTACCTCCAAATGTTGCTTTGATTCTAAAGGCAGTGAAAGAAACCCACAAGTGTGTTAACAATCCCTAGGTCTCTCCTAACTGATTTTCCTTATGAAGTACCCCTCTACTAACATCCTTCCCTGTCACCTGTACTTGGGCACAGGTAACCCAATACCCAACGCCAAGATTTCTTACGCCATTCTGACTTCATTCATTTCACTCCTGTGAAGGGAAATCAAGTCATTTCCTGGCATTTCCACTGGGTACAGATCATTGTGTTTACTGCTGTGTGCCTTTCAGGCCGCCGACAATGAAAGCTCAGCATTGAACCCTTTCATTCTAATCTCTCTCCCTCTATAATACCACTCTATTGCTTTGCTCTCAGTTTGTTCACACCCTCTGTTTTCTGGTTTGGAAGTAGGTATGTTTCATTGAAGCCACTTGATCTGCTGTATTTCTCTGTTTCTGTTGGTGTGTCCTTACATATGGGTATATTCATAATATTTTTAATTTCAGAAAATAGTAGATAATCAAAAAATGGTGATAAAAATTACCTTAAGAGGCATGAAAAAATCTCAAGATTATGAGATTTTTAAAAGTACATTGACATTATTGTGGAAGACGTGATGAAATTATCCTAATTCTGCCAATTCCTGACGAATTACCTCTGATTTTACATGAGTGAAGTAAGAACAGGACTAATGATTTTCTCTCTATGTACGATTTTCTCTCTATATATAAATCCTGTCATAAAGATTGGACAAACCAAAGACCTCTGTTTTGGATCTCTCATTACACTCTGTGGTATTGCACAGTCAGGATTCCAAGATGGGTCTTTTTAAGCCTATGAAAAATCAGATTCACGCTGGTCATATGTTTAAATAGATTTATTTTTAGTGCCTTTGGGGAAAATGGGTATGGCAGGGGTGAATAAAATACAAATCCGCCATAGGAACACATCTGATTTTTGTAAAGGTTTTTGTAAAGAAAAAAGAAAATGGAAGTTCTGGCTTTTCAATTTGCGCTGATGTCGCACATCATCTTATGGAGTGTGGGGTTTGGTCCCCTTCCAGGCTGTCTGGAAACCCTCTTTTGAAAACCACAGTTTATGTGCTGAACGGATGCTGCATCACACAGATATTTCCTAATATCCTTCATTAAACTTCCAAATGGACACTAAGTATGTAAATACAGCAAAATTCAAAGGCTGGCTTTGAATTTATATTTTCTAGGAAAGCTTTTAACATTACTCGGCTAGCAATATTCTGCTATGTCTGGCTTGCCATTTTCAAGGAGTAACTTAATGAGTTTATTGTATAATGAAGGACTGTGATTTATTAGCTTTTCATTACGTTCATTCCATCAGCTTCCTGCTAAATACTATAACCCTTGGCAGAGATGTTAGTCTTTATCAGGTGATATCATTGCTTTTTAATAAACTCTCCTTCCACATTGATAATATTACATGTGAAATCTCTTATCCTGCATTATTCCCGAGGGGAGAAAAAAAAGTGTATTTATTGAAAAGGCTGCACCAGAGCACTGCAGAGAATTCGTTAGCAGTTTTATATTACCCATTGCCACTGGATCAGGTTTAGTGGGCAGCGTTGGAGGCTGCTGGTAGATCCTCTGGCTCTCTGCCCTCCACTGGTAGAGAATTTATCCTGTCCTATTGATACCTTAATTACATGGGGAAGCCATTAGTGCGTAGCTGGTATAAAAATGTGGCACTTGCAGGTATTAACAAATATTTCTTCAGTAGGTATTTAATGATCAATGCTATTACAAGAATTAACATGGTGATGGCACACAGAGAGGGGGGAAGGAGGGTAAGGTAATATTTTACAACCTGAAAAATTAAGCACTGAGATAGTTAAGGCCCAGCCCTCATTAGCTGTATGGTAGATTTTTCTAATTAGTTCTTTCTAGTGTAATTAGCATGGATGAGTCTAATCATCTCATGTGAAACCAAATCTAATGCTTGGGAAGGAATGTCCTTGGCCTCTCTTTCAGACTGATTCCAAGGATTTTGTGTGTTTCTGCTGCGATATTCCTTAAAGAAACAGCATGCTGCTGCCTTTGTGAGGTAGGGATGGAGGGGACTCGGATCTCGTCTTGTGCTTCCATGTAAGCGCAGAGAAATCAGTCCTATGAGAATGTGCAGTCATAGAATCATAAAATAGCTCAGGTTGGAGGAGACCTTGATGATCATCTTGTTCCAACCCCCTACCATGGGCTGGTTGCCAGTCACTAGACCAGGCTGCCCAGAATCCCATCCAACCTGGCCTTGAATACCTCCAGAGATGAGGCACTCATAACCTCTGTGGGAAACATATTCTAGGGCCTCACTGCTCTCTGAGTAAAACATTTCTTCCTAATATCTAACCTGAGTCTCCCTTCTTTTAGTTGAAAGACATTCCCTCTTGTCCCTTCACAGTCCTCATGGTGCAAGAAATCAGATGTGTGTAGTAGCTGCAGCAAGGCCGAAATCATAAACCCTGGTTTGTACCCACACGAGAAGTGAGCATTGGATCACTGGACTTGGAATACCAATGTTTCCAAGGTCTGTATTTCCCAGTAGGGATGTATTTTTAGAAATGAACCCAGAAAGGGGGATGCAAAATAGACATTTGCTTCTTGTGTAGGTAATCCCACTGTAAAACCCCAATGATTGGAACTGCGCTCGTTTTGTTGTAAGCACTGGCAAGCAAGATAAAACAGTATTGGGCTTCATTGAAAACAATTTGGAATATAGATTGCTATCAACCTTCACAGTAGACTTAAACTTGTAAGAAATGTTGGGCAACTGGTGTGGGGAGCAGAGCTTATCTCATCAGAGCTGCAAGCTGACCTGTGGGGGTGGCACTCCTTCCTTTTTTGTTTTTTTTTTTGCCTGATCTGCTCTTTTCCTGACAAGAATTTGCAGTTAAACAGCCCTCCTTTCTTATGTACTTTCAAGTTTTTATCGGGGAAATCAAAAGGTAAATGCAATGATTAAAGGTATCTCTTAGGGGGGAAGAAAAAATTCTTTATTCAAACCCTGTCTGTGGGGGGTTGCTTTTGCCGGTGGGTTTACTGCAAACCTGGTTGCCTGCTATTGCATTTAGCTGCTAATGAGCTTGGGTGGATGTGGAGCAAAGGCAGAGATGTGTTGTAAGTTGGCTATGGAGGACCCAGGGATGTACCCGGGGCTTTCCCAGCAGCTGGGCGCAGGAAGGAGAGGATCACCATGCACAGGGAAGGCCTCTTGGACATGTTGTTGCCTCAGGGTATGTCTGTATGACTGCTTTTCAGCTCAGAATGCAGAGCTGGGCACACGATATCCCGTGGTTCCTAGCCATTTTCAGGGAGAGTGAAAATGATGGCTCATTTCTGGCTTCAGCCCTGGATGAGTCCTCAATGGATATCCTTCATATCCAGCTTCATAATTGGGCACTTCTCTTCCTGAAGCTATCTGGCTTTCCACATCCACTGTGGTTTCAGGGCATGGGATTTACAACCGTCCTTCCTCAGGCAGACACTCTGCTCAGCAAAATGTATTGACATGGCACTGAAAACCAAAAGAAAACTTAGAATCGGTCATGATTCTCTAATCATTAAGGTCAGGAAAGACCACTAAGATCACCAAGTCCAACCCCAGCCCATCCCCACTGTGCCCACTGTCCATGCCCACATCTCCACAGTCCTGGAACACCTCCAGAGATGGTGAGCTCACCACAGCCTGGGTTGGAGATTCTCTTTGGTCCTCCTCTTGCTGTGAATGTGTTTGTAAAAACATTTTTTATTATATCTTTAACGATGGTGGCTGGATTAAGTTCTTGCTGGGCTTTGCCTTTCTGATTTTCCTTCTGCAGAGCTTAGTGACATCCTTGTACTCTTCCGGAGTTGTCTGACCCTTCTTCCAAACATCATAAACTCTTTTTGTTTGTCTTCCCAGAGCTGGGAAAGAAGGTAGGAACAATTATGAGTTCATCAAAATTGCTGGATTTCATGGGTTTGAGAGCAAAGGAGTGGTGTACAATCCCTGTGCTCATAACGTGGTGTAGGACCAGGCTGGTTCATGGCAAGGCAGAAGAGCAATGGGGGAGAATTGGAATGTCGTTAGTGATATTTTTACATGGCCGAGAGGAAATGAGATGTAAACAGTATTAGTGTAATATAATTTTCATGTGAGATTAAAAGAAAAGCCGGGATTTGAGAGATTTGGAAATTGCAGTTAAAGGATAAGTGATATTTGAAAGGATCCTACTTGATTTGATTAAACTTCAGTTCAAATGTCATTGTAGAGATGCGTTATTTACAGGTTGTTTTTTTTCAGAGCTTTTGTTGATGCCATCCCAGCTGTGTTCTTATCAAACCCCTGCAGTGAAGCCGAGTCAGTGTGGCTGGGGAGCGCCTGGGGTTGTAGTGCCGTGGTGTGGGAAGCTGGTTTGGGTGTTGGCACGCCTCAGCCTTCCAGGGGCAGCAAGATTTAGGATTTTCCTGCTTCTGTTGAAGGTTTTTTATTATTATTTTCTATTCTAAATTACCCTAAATTCAGTGGAGGCCTTACTGTGGGAAGGTGCTTGATAACTGTAGCAGCCTCCGGTGATCTGTGTGTTGGTCTCCTGGTGCCAGTGTTGTCTCTGCTTCACGGGCTGTGCCATCTGATGGTTAAATTCTGCTTCCTGGAGCCTTGCAGTGTGACCATGACCCCCATTAATCACGGGGCGATGTGGGGCAGCTGCTGCTCTGGGGGCATTGCGGCGGTTCCCCCCAGCAGCGCTGGCATTTCCTTCACATGCACAAACCTATTCCCGCATCCCAGTTCCAGTTCTGGGAGATGTTTTACCAGCATCTGGCACTAATATCTGTTGTTGACATTTTGGGAATGAGAACATGAGCTATTAGCAAAGATGTTTGCTTGTACCTAATTAATGTTCAATTGTATACCCCTTCCTTTATCAGCGCTGCGGCAGCAAACCAGACTTGGCGTTATCTTTCACCAGCTCCCTTTAAAACTTAATTATTTCCCGACTCGGTGTTAAAGGCCGTGCAGTAAGACTCGCTACATTAATACAGATTTAATCAAGTTACCAAGCGTCAGAGTGACTTGATGGCTCTTTAGCTGAAGTGACTGTATTTATGTATCAATAGAGCTAAATTTGGAGCGTGCTTTTTTTTGTGATGCTTTGGCAGGGCACCATGGAAATAAATGGATGGGTGAATGCCTCCTTCAGGAATGGGGTGGGAGAAACACAGGCAATTTTGATTCATTCCGTCAAATTGCGGCACCGTGCAAAAGCACTCAAAACCCTTTTTCAACATTGCAAGAAAGCATCATAGGGATGCTGATCAGGTACTTGAGTGAGTGGTTTCAACTGGTGAGGCGCAGGGCATGGACATATCACTGGCGAGAGCGTTGTAGCCCTCAGCCTTACCTGAGGCAAACTGCCTGTGGGAGGGGGAGAGGGAAGGGATGCACAGAATCAAAAATCACTATTGCTGTGCACACCGGACAGCAAATACTGTAGGTCTTTGGCTACAATTTGTCTGGAGTGATATGAAGGGTATGCAGTGCTCCGAGAGCGGGGCTGGAGCCTTAACAGAGCAATGAAGCAGGTATCTGACTTACTCTCATTTCTTTGTTGAGTGCTTATTGTTAGTCTTGCACCCCTGTCTTTAAATCTATGATGAATTCAGAAGATTTGAATGTGCAGAGAGTTACGCTAAGGATAATGGCTATGGAGGATTTTCCCTTTGGAAAGACTGATGTAAATGTAGCATGAAATGTTTGCTGAAATGATTTTAAGTGGGCTCAGCTTGGTTTGCTTTGAGATCATGTATTAGCCCTCTCCTCTTGGCCAGAGTGCAAAGTTCAGCCTGTGAGTAATATGTGCTTAAATAATGCATGGAGCAAAGGTATGTTGCTGACCTCATTACTAAGGATGATGTCCTGCTGTACTGGTTTTTAGTTTGCTGTTTTGAAATGCTCTGTGTGTGTTTGAGGTTCTTAGCACCGTGAAAATCAGAGAGTGACTGATTGAGGACTGCTTGGACATTTTGAGGCTATTTGATAGCACTGGATCCTAAACTCAACCAGGAGGTCTGCTGCCTGCTTCTCCCAACAACAGAAACACTTATATATGCATTAGTGTGGTGGAGGATACGCATGATAAATGTCCTGCTTTATTTTACTTAGAGCACAAACGCTGCTAAACCTGAATTCTGGGTCTGAATTTGAAGTCACGCAGTGCAGCTCTGTGTGCTCCACATCACTGCATTTATTTTTGGGGTCTTAATCTGCAGCACATTCAGTGGCAAGAACAGATTTCTAGATGTGCTCAGGTCCATCTAGCGCCTCAGTAAAGACCAGACCTTGAACAGATGTCAGCAGAGCAGCAGCTGAGATCATGTCAGCAAGCAACCCCTGTCAGCACTGCATCACTGTGGAAAAATGCTTCCCAGTTGAAGAAATGCTGAATCTTTTATCAGGTGTTACACTTTTTT
>PPHD01024900.1:0-11953 GCA_002909625.1 Bambusicola thoracicus
AAAGCCTAGATGTTTAGACAGCCCTGCAAGCCCCCTTGTGACCTTACTGTGATATTTAACAAAACATTAATCTTCTTGCCAGCAATTATAAAGAATACAGTGATGTAGCTGGGACTCAGTGAGTGAGTAATAGTAATTCCATTGTTCTCTTTTATTTATGCCTTGGCTGTACCAGGCAGATGAGGTAAGTTGGGGCTTTTTATATTTTATTATTCTGAACTGGCAATACATAAAGGCTGATTACACAAATATCTGTCTGTTTCTGAAGCACTGTTTCACACCTCCTTCCAGCTCATGATCAAAGCGTTTCAACATTTTATTATGAAATCACGAATCCCCCTTAGTTTGCATATGAATTATAGTCTTTTTTTTTAAATGCTGGTGTACAACAGTGACAGTGCCTTTTGAACCAAGGAACAAAACAAGGTGTTACACATTACTTCTTGAAGGCAATGACTCGCTGTTTGTTGGAGCACAGTCCAACCTCCCTATTGAATACAAACGCTTTGAGACCAAAGATTTTTTTTTTCTTTTTTTTTTTTCTGTAAACAGGCCACTGATTTTGTCTCACTTGTAAGGAGAAAAAAAAAAAGCCCTATTAACAAGTTGAGAAAACAATGCCATGTAGGCGTAGTTGTAACAAATCTAAAAGATCTCTGCCCTGCTTTTCTGAAATTCAGTAATACTGAATACTGAAAATAGTGCAATTATTCAGTTAATAATATCCCACTGTACAAACTTTGTATTCCAAAAAGTTCCAAATGAGTTTCACATTTGGGCCATAAAGCAAACTAAGAGATCAGCCAAGAAGGTGGCAAAGCATAAGCCCAGTGGGCTTTAAACAAGTATCCTGCTCCTACCTCTTGGGAATCATTAAGATTCACACTTAACTAAATTCTAAGGACTAATTTCAAGGATCCACTTCATAATGAAACCCACATTCCTCAATCCTTCTGCTTCAAACAGGGAGGGGTTAAGTCACCCACACCAAATTTTGACCCTCTAAGAAACCTGTACTTGAAAGTCTTAGAACTGTAGAGTTGAGATTTCTGTTGACTTTTGCAAGAAAAACATCCAGCTGTTCCAGTAGGACATGTACAGGTACTCATAAAATCATCATAGAATCATAGAATGGCCTGGGTTGAAAAGGACCACAATGATCATCGAGTTTCAACCCCCCTGCTCTGCGAAGGGTTGCCCACCACCAGACCAGGCTGCCCAGAGCCACATCCAGCCTGGCCTTGAATGCCTCCAGGGATGGGGCATCCACAACCTCCTTGGGCAACCTGTGCCAGTGCGTCACCACCCTCTGTGTGAAAAACTTCTTCCTTATATCCAACCTAAACCTCCCCTGTCCCAGCTTAAAACCATTCCCCCTTGTCCTATCACTATCCACCCTTGTAAACAGCCGTTCCCCCTCCTGTTTATGAAGAGCTCCCTTCAAGTATTGGAAGGCCACAATGAGGTCTCCCTGGAGCCTTCTCTTCTCCAAACTAAACAAGCCCAGTTCCCTCAACCTCTCCTTGCAGGACAGGTGCTCCAGCCCTCTGATCATCTTAGTGGCCCTCTGGACCCACTCCAGGAGCTCCTCGTCCTTCCTGTACTTGGGGCCCCAGGCCTGGACGCAGTACTCCAGATGGGACCTCACAAGAGTCGAGTAGAGGGGCACAATCCCCTCCCTCTCCCTGCTGGCCACCGCTTTTTTAATGCAGCCCAGAACACAGTTGGGCCTTCTGGTCTGCAAGCGCACACTGCTGGCTCATGTCCAGCTTCTCATCTACCAGGACCCCCAAGTCCTTCTCCGCAGGACTGCTCTCAAGGAGATCTTCCCCCAGTTTGTATAAATAACTGGGATTGTCCTGACCCAAGTGCAGCACCCTGCACTTGGCCTTATTGAACCTCATAATCAAATGCCAACAGTTGTTCTTTTACATTGTTTTGCTCATATACCTTATTATCCTCAGACAGTAGCCTGAGAAGTGGCCCATCCATATAAAACGTATTTATAATTTAAGGATTTTTCAAGTTTGCTTTACAGAATAGAAAGGACATTTTATTAGGCGTTACTATCAGTGATTCGCAACTACTCATTTTGTTAAGTCATGCCAATAGAGCCACTTGAGTCAAAACAAGATTAGGTCGATAATTCCTGACCTCTTTTATTTGTAACGCCATCTTCTCCCTCAGTTCACTTCTCTGTATTGGCAGAGACAGATTCAGCTCATCTCTATAAATCTGATAATGTCTCCAAATCAAAATTTAAGGTGGGAGGGTAAAGTGAAATTGCTTCCATGTTCCAATACTGGCCTAAAGAACGAAGGACTTAAACACTGATTGCAGCACTTCGTATGACTATACAATGACAGAGCATATAGACAAGGTACCAGCCTGGGTAAGCATTCCTGGTTTGTTAAAAGACGTTTTTCAGAACATTGCTATGTGGCTAAAGTAATTGAAGTTAATGCAGCATTTGTTTTCTGAACAGCTAAAGGCCCCGCTTGTTACAGTGAATTGCAATTTCCTCCTGTAGTAAACTGATGAGGTTATCCAATAGCAGATGGAACACCACAACTGCTAATGTAACCTGGCTGTATTATTAGTGGGAGCGCAGCTAGCTCATGTGCTAGGGCTGTGAAAACTCATACATCTTTTGTCATATAATATATACAAAATATATATACATATATTTTTGCCAGCCACTTCTGAACAATTGAAAAATTTTGCAAAACTGGCTAACACTTCGGACCTTTCTCAGATAACTTTGAATATGTATCTTTTACTTTATGATCATTTCAGTGCAGCCTGAAACCATGGTGAGTTTAGATTCTGCCCACTAAGATAATTACATTTTCTATTATATAGCATAATGTTCTGTGAGATTAACAATTATGTTATTACCAATATAAATATGTTATTATTGAATTAATTAATATATAATAACATCTAATGTTGCTCTATCTCCTAAAGTTAATAGAAGGATCAGACCAAAAAAGGAAACATTGCCTGACTTAATGCCTAACTTCAGAAAGCAATGCAACTGGTCTTACTCACAGGTGAGCTGCAGCTCTTAGTACCTTGCAAAAATCAGTGCTCTCCATGCATTAGACACAAACTTACAAAGACAAGAATTCACAAGGCTTAAGCCTTGTTCATAATTTGCTGCATTGCTGAAGCACATGTGAGATATATCAGACCCCCAGCAGCTTTGAAGCTCATGTTCTATTCCTGCAAAATAGGGCCAAGTTATGGATTTTATTGTACTCATAACCCCTCTATTCCGTAGCCTGTGCTAGCTTTAAAGAAGATATCTAATGTTATCAGAATGAGTTTTTAAGATGGTGTTTGATAAACAAAACAATACTTGAGAAAAGTAGCCTAGTCCTCTCTCATACGAAGATACACTAAAAGTGCTTTGATATACAAACATAAATATTTAATTCAGGTACTCATAACATGAGTTTACATCATTCCTTCCAGCTACAAATTCGCATAGTACTGGGAACCATAAGAGATAGGAAAAGGCACCTGTAGCCAATTCTGAAAGACAGACTTTTTTTCTTAAGAAAATGTGCTTTTGCAGGACAGGTACTTATATGACCAACCCTATAAATTTCTACTTCAAAATCTACTTTTATGGAACAAAATTAATCAAAGTTAATATGACTTTATTGATAGATATAGCATTAGCTGTACTTAATTGGACCACAATGACAACTTCCTCTAGAATCACTTCAGTATCACACAGAAATCATCACCAAGGAGCATTCAAATAATATAGATTTCATATAGATATATAATTAGATATATATTTATCATTGCAAGCTTTAATGGAAAGACTTAGAAAATCTTCCTTCTTTATCTCTTTTCCACTTAACAGAACTGAAGTATAGAGAACATGTCAATCTTTACGTAAAATATATAATAATATTTTCAATATTATTACCTTATATTGTAAGTTGCATAGAAATTTGGAGAACATCTGGAGGCTACTTAAGAGCAAAATGGCATTGTACTGTGTGCTGTCCTGATGCAATTAATGTATTAAACCATGTATCCTGCTGCTGGCCCATGTAGCTCTGTATTATCTGCCTAGAAATATCTGGTGCTCTTGCAGGTTAACTTGAGACAGGGGTGTTCAGAGTCCTAGAGTTCTGTGTCAAAATGACCTCCAAAAGCTGGAGCATGTAGAGTAATTAAGCTAAGGACTGTTGACTTGAAGACACGTTCAAGAATAAAAGAAAGCATTACAAACTCAGCACAACAGGGAGAAATCCTGTGGACTAAATAATTTTGATTTCAGATTTGTGAATCAGAGTGGAAAAGGTGGTGTAATGAGCTCTTATTAACCAAAAGCAAAGTAGCAAGTGGTTACGGTTTAAGAAAAAGACTGAAGAAACAGAAAGTGGAACAAGTTCTCCTTATGAGAGTAAAAGAGCTTCCAGCTTCCAAGGGTAGGCCCTTGGTTTTCTGTGAGAGCTCTAGCTGCAATAAAGTTTTCTGAACTTCTAAAGAAACAGCTAAACTGTTGCTGCCAGAACCCTGATGAGGAATTAGGAAAGAGCTGGGCACCCTTCTGAATTAGTCTCTGAAAGAGACTGGGGAAAAACGAAGGAGGAGGATATAAATACTGGGCTATTAACATACATATCTTCACATTTTCTCAGAAACATTGCCCTTTTGTACCCTTTTCTCTCTCCAGCTGCACAGGTTACTAAACTGCTCAAATGGATGAGGAAACTCCATTTTTTTGGCTCTGGCTTGGCATTCTACACTTCAGACTTCTGTTGTATGGGGTAACGTAATTTGCCTTACACTTGTTGACTGCCATATGGAATGTGGTGTAGCCCACCATTATTTCCACTTGTCACTGCATTTAATGCACATTTCCAAAATTTCTGCTTATTGTTGCAAACATAAGTCTAGGGTCAGCTTCAAATCAATTACTGTAATAGTCTCCCTGATAATCTTGCTGCATCTCCTTTGCTGCATCTCCTCTTTGTAAATTGCAAGCCAAGCAGAACTGAGTAGCTGTGATTTTCACCAAATTTTCTTATTACTTTGATGTTTGTTAACTATTTCACATTGATGCTCAGGCTACAGAGATATTTTGCAGGTAGACCTGAAAATATTGTCCTGACTACAATTACAGAAGCATTAAATAATGGTTATAACTTTCATAACTTTAATACAATTCCTACAGTAAGGCCTGAATGTGGTGTCAGAAAGTAAAATACTAATGTAACAGTTCAAAAGCTCTCTTGGCAACCAGCTTCAGAGGCACATGGAAGATAAAATGCATATACACACTCAACAAGATTTTTCACTAGAAATTTTAGTTCAAGGCACCTCAGTGTCCTGGTCTGTCACTCTCTAAGCCCACAATCAAGGCATGCTTTACCCAGTACCCTTAGGTTTGAACAGATACAGCTGATTGCATCTATGAAGCCATGGGGTTCACCTGTTTTGTCCAGCATGTGAGAGAGTCTTCTTAACTTACTTTTCAACCTAATGGATAATTTTGGAAGGGAAAATTACTTTTTCTTTTATTGAAACCGGTCTATGTTGCCCTAACTAGCCTTGTGATTGTCTCACACAGCTTAACAAATTAATAAGCAAGTTATAGACAGATACCTTAGCACTTATAAGAGAGTCCTACATCACTGGTAGTAGAAGACCCTGTGTTAAATGCAGAGTAGCCTAGACTATTTATGAAACTTTAGGCTAGGCCAAGGTCTACCAACATGCTAAGGGATCGAATTCAGTGAGATTTTGGTATTTACTTTCTAATCTCTACACATCAGAAATATTTGCATAAATGAAAGGGGATGAAAATTGGGTTTCCATGTCTCTTTGTGTCACCTCAGGTGCAGAAACAATTCAATAAGCATACAGAAAAAGGTAATAGGCTGGCATAAGCCGGTAAATGTCAAGTATACAGCTCCTAAATCAGCCACATGTTGCACGGCTGAGCAGAACAATTTTAAAATAGCTTTCAGAGTCAGACTCCGAGCACATACAGAAAATGGCCATGGGATTAAGTCATGGAGGATTTTTGAAGATATCTTTTGTCCTTGTAGCATCTGTTCTCATTATGAACTCATTTTCTTATCTATAATTGCATCCATTTCTTAAATCTGAATATTTGACAAATATTTCAAGTAGCCAAAGTCTGAAAGTAATACTTTCAATATGGTTAATTCATTAAGAAAGTTAAAAGAAAACAAAACATTTGCGCTACCTTAGTGTTTCTGCTTCCAATGCCATTTTATATTAATCTGTAAATTACACTAAGATTTATCTATAAAATCTCAGCACATTTAACAAATTGAATTAAGATGCTATTTATATCTGATCACATTCTTCCCAGTCATGAGCCTGATGTAAGACCATCACTTCAAGCAGATATTACTCTCCCAGACATTTCCTTGCTCTTTATTGCCAAGGTCTATTGTTAACTCTTCATAAAAAGTCTTTCTAGGGACTGATATGTTGCATGGGTTCCCTAAAATGCCTCTCTTTATTCATGCTGAGATCATATCTACCGGTTTTGTAGCTATTCTCCTCCAGGTTCTGTATTGCAGTCTCTTCCTTTTTGAAGTTTCTATTTTCATAGATGACCATTACTTTCTTATATTTAATTCCTCCTAAGTGCTGTAATTTCCCAAATGTTTTTAATTCCATAAGCTGTTTCCTGTGATCTTCTCCAGACTACTTCTCAGCATGGTTTTCAGTTTTCTCCGGGGCTGTATTTTTATCCACCTCTTCCTCCTCTCTCTTCCCTCAGCATACAACAGCACTGGCCTCCTTCAGCCATAGCTCATTTGTCTGTTTAGCATCTGTTTGTCATTCATAGCCCTTGATGTTATAACACTCATCTTTTTCATATTCTCATCTATAGCCCACTGTGAATACTTTCACAATACTTTAGAGTTACCATAGAGCATTTAGTTCCATTTCTCCTAATAGGATATTTTCCTCCTTATCTTCAATAGTCTCCTTCATTCTCAGGAAGTTTTAATATTGTCATCACTATTTTAAATGTAGTGTTTCCTGCAGCTGATCTTTAACTAGAAAGCTGTAATGGGACAATGTATTTGCAAAAAACAAATATAAGAACCCACTCCCAAATGCAGGGCTTGTCAGATGCCAAAGTACAAGCCCTCCATTACTTTCATTACAGATAAGAAAGCCCACTAAAAATGTCCTGCTTTGTCCAAATACTTAGAACTCATGAATGTCAAAAACAAACTGGTATCACTTCATGGTGGGTGGGAGAAATCATTGCAGAATAACTTTGGGTACAAAAATTGCTCACACTGATACGTAGTGGGTACTCTTCTCAATTTCACCCCCCCCTGTTTCTCTGTGATCCAACAATGGCTATACAAAGTCAGACTTTGGTCAACATTCTGTCCTGAGGCTAAATGTATTTAAACTGTTGCCCTGAAATTATTATAATCACTATTTATTTTTGACAAAGCTTGAAGGCGAGAATCATATATCAAGGCCCAGTTGTGACAGGTAAAAATTCACTTTTTTTTGGTCACATATGTAAGGAAACTTACAAACTATGCATGTGAGAGATAAAGTGAACACAAAACAGATGAGGAAAACCCAAGGTAACGGGATGATGATGGCTAGTGCAATAAGCAGTGATACTGCACCTCAACTGCTTGGCTGTGATTAAACTAATTCAATAACCACTACTATGCTAAGAAAAGGAATTGATAGCAAAATGGTAATTTATTGTCTTCTCTCATCTGTAATTTACTCAGCACCAAAGTATTTATTAGAAACATATTTAATGTGTGCTCAGTTTTGGACATGCCACATGTTCTTCTACTTATGATGTCATACTTTGTGTTTGGACTTCATTTTTTTACCACTATATAAAAAGACCAGAGCTGAAACTGGAAGAAGTCACTAGATATCAGTGCTGAATGTGAGATCAATTTCATAGGAAGAAATTCATGTCTCTAATGAGAAGTTTACTTTAATGAAATGAAGGAGATCAAAGCTGATAGAAAGCAAAGCTGTGTAATAAAACAGTGATTTAAGAAGCCTGGGACATTCATTTTATTTTCATTGTAAGATAGGTTACTTGTCTTACTGTTTGGTATTGTTTATTCTGGTGTCTGTACATGGATTTGATTATATTAATTAGATTATTGGCCAAATTCTAAACTGTTGTAAATCAGAATTGCTCTCCTGACTGCAGTGACTGACAGTGACTTATACCAGCCAATGATCTAGCCTTCAGTGTCTTACAAATACAGGATAAAGATTTTGCGAAACTTCTAAAAAGTTTGCTTGCTTGTGAAAATGTTCCAATTAATTGCAGTTTTGCAAATGGATAGAATTTCTTGCTGTAAATACTTTAACTAGTATTATAAAATGAATTGAAATTTAATTAAAGATGAAAAAAGCACAGTGGAAATTTTTAAAAGGACAAAACCAGCAAGAAACACTCCCAGATTTGAATGACATTTTAACAGTAATCTGAACCAACATCTGAAACGTGTTATTTAATTTTAAACATATACTAAAAATTATTTGCTCTCAGCTTAGAGCAAGTGTAGACTTGATTATTGTTCCAGAGTTTTTAGTTATTTTCCCCTGAACATTTAGATGTAAACAAACAAGGATGTTAATTAAAAATGTTACTTCAGGCATGAATTTTGTCAGAGAAGTTAAACAGGGTTGGATTCAACCAGCAGAAGGTAGGGCAGTCTCTGGAGGAACCGTTCATGCTGTGAACGTATTTACAGAAACAACGATTTTCTGTCAGAGAGTCTTAAATAAATGCCTTAGTAAATAATTGAGAAATATTACATAAAAAGACAATCAAATGTGTGTTCATCTCTTTTGATACATATATATATATACATAAAACAAACATGATGTTTTTCCAAAAAGCATTTATGACCCTAAGAAGCTGGCCATCTTTACTGGGGATTGTTGCATCCTGAATTCCATAATTTCTCCTTGTTTTCCAGAGCATTCCCAATGGCACTCTTCATGCTTTCACCACTAGGACTTCTGTTTCACTACTGTTTATGAAATGTTTCAGTACAAAAGGGAAAAGGTAAATGTGATTTCTACAAAGAAGAAACCAAAAGCCTTCCTCAGGTTCTGAATCTGGCTGCACACACTTCTAGTGCTGCCATAGAATGTGGCCTGGACATCTGAGCAGAGAAGGTGCTATGAGAGCCTAGACAGGCTACAGGCCAGGACCTCAAGGCACAACCAATGAGCTCCTGCTCTCCAGTTTAGATGTAGATAATGAGACCTGTTAGACTTCAAGCTAGAAAGCATTTATGTATGTTAATGGTCAAAACCTACAAGAATTGATGCTTCTTGAATGCAAGGAAACTCCACTGGAGTAGGAAAACCACATTCTGCCAGATCACTGTATACACAAATTCAGATGAACATGCATTCTTCTGCAGTGCAGTTTGATTTATGCAGTTATTTTTAAGACAATATATCCTTGTGTTTTTTTTTTTTTTTTTTTTTTTCCAAGAACAGAAGCATAACTTATTCTTTTGGGAACTGATCCATTTTACAGATTTCCTGGTCACTCTCATTATCTGCCTCTGTGTTACTGGGAAACTGATTCAAACATGAAAGCTCAGTTTGCGCAGGAAAGAAAATCAATTTAATTTAACATAGATGACTGATGCACTAACACATGTATACTGTGTTACACGCAACTGCTGATACTTATCAGTATCATTTAAAGGGCAACCAAATAATCTTCTGGTGGACCAAGTTTCTAATGGGTATATTTACATAGCATCCACGCTGAACTTAGAACATCCTGTGTTCTGTATAATGTTTCAAATAGGACTCCTAAAATGGTGCATTTCTTTCCCATTGAGCTAAGATTTTATGTTTCTGGCAAAGGTTTTGGAAGATAATGTACTCTGTAGCCAAAAAAAATTCAGAAAATAACCTTTCTCCTACTTTGATGTACAAATCTCACAACAGACTTCTTTAGGAAGGGATACAAAACCTCTTAGATTTACACATTATATTCTTCTTTTTATAATGTCAAAGATGCTTATCTTAGTGAAAGGCTCTCCATGGATTATATTTTTCTTCTTTCTAGGCTACTCTCAAGATGAATGAACTGTATCTTTTCAGGAAGATTTTTTTTTCTTATTTCATTTTAAATGTGAAATCTTGTTGAGTTCTAGGGTTAAGTGCACGGTTTCAAAACTGATATGCCTCGAACATATGGGTCTCTTATTTCTAGCTATATTTAACATTCTTTTATCTTGAAACATTTTGCTCAATTTCTCAGAAATGCCATTTGTTTAGGAAAACCTTTTTGAGAATCAAGTCTCCAGCAGGACTATCTCTTTTCCATATTTATATACAGGACACAATCCTGGCAACAACTTGACTCCAGCAAGCTGGAGAAATTCCACCTGGACTATGTGTCCCACAATCAAACTGGCTCTGTATTCTAGAAGATGGCTCACTATCAGATGGCAATTGAGAGTATGCTGAATTTCTATTCGCACCAAGGGAAATCAGTTATGAAAAAGTTTTACCTCCAGGAGGTGGGCCTACATTAACTCACCCTAATCTTCACTTTGTTCTCAGAGTGTTTTACAGTGCAATTTATTTTTAAAGCACACATGCTCAGAATGGGAGTTCTACTGAACGATGTACTTCATTGTAGGCTACGTACATTTCATTAACACTTGTTTAAAGAATTTGTTAAAAAAATTACTGCTCCCAGACATCTGCCTATTAAACGTTTTCATTGAGGGATCAGGACACGGAAGACACAAAATCTAAACAAGCTCAGCAAAGCATTATTTTATGGCTACTCAATGGAGAAATGCTGAAACATGCTTTTGAGAACCACACTACTTCCAGCATCATTAGAAAGGAACTGATCCTGATAAAACAGAGCACATTTTGAGAGCTACAATACCAAAAACATGTACAAACTAGACTTTAGGTCAGACTGATACCATTTTCAACAACAAAAGGGCTAAGAGAAGGGAAGAGGGAAGGGAGGAAAGGGAAAGGGAAAAGGAAATGGAAAGGAAAAGGGAAGGGGAAAGATGTGAAGAGATGAAGAGAGGAGAGGAGAGAAACTGAAGGTTTCAGAGAACAAGCAGACACAGCGCAGGCTAATGAGACACATGGTTGTGGCTGCATTTCCCCCGATGCAGATGCCAGGTGAATGTTCTAGCCATCTTCTGACAACTCCGCATCAAATTTCCTCACATTTTTACTTTGTAATTTCTACTATTATGTAAAATTACTGGAGAAATACTGTAAATATTGCAAACAGAAACACTGTAGAAATAGTTACAGCAAGAAAGATTCAAAGCTTGCTTCCACAAAGGAAGTGATAATACTAACATCTGGTATTCTAGCATAGCGACAGCCCTCTGATTAAAACCAATCAGTGTAATATGGACAAAAAAACCCTATTTGCAGAAAAAAAAAAAATATATATATATTAAGGTAACTATGAACATTGTATGAACTTTTCTGTTTTAAGAAATGATATTTGTTGATGTAAGACTTTTCTTTTTCACAAATGATTCTAAATATTGCTCCACAAAACACAGTTCTGTCATGAGAAAAGGATGGCTGAGACAAATGTATGTGTTTCCATTCCTGGAACGTTCCACTGAATTTAGCAGAAATACTTAACAAGAGATGTACTACTGAGCGTGAGTAATTGTGAGGTATTGTTTACCATGTATTTGTCATCATCATCTAAGATCAGTGATCTTAAAGACAATGTATTCTCTTACAGACCCTTTGCAGAAGATACAAACCGTGTAAAGCAGAACAAAAACTCTGTAAAATGGCTAACAATAAACAAGTAAGATTGACTTTGTAAAATCATTAGGTTTATTACATTCAAACTTTAAACTGAATAACAGGTTTTTTTTTGTTGTTGTTTTTAATTACAAATAAA
>PPHD01024902.1:0-11953 GCA_002909625.1 Bambusicola thoracicus
ACCTTTTTAAGCACTTAGTAACTTAGAAAACAATATTATATTTTGAATAACTGTGCCAAAACAAAAATCAAGCTATTTACTTGCTCAGTTTTAACCATAAAACAGAACACATGTTTGTATAGTATCATTGTATTAGGAGGGCTCTATGACTTTTTATTTGATTCCACGGTGAACATAATTGAGAGGTTTAACCTTCTGGTCAAGATTTCACCTAGCTGTAGAGGACTGCTTTAAAAAGTACGTAGAATCTCTTCTTAAGGTTGCATTCTGTGAGAATATTTTCTTTTTTTCTATTCCATTCCATTCCTTTCCACTGATTAGTTTTGAAAAGAATGCTTATCTTGTGAGATAACCATAGGGGTAAAGCCCCACTTCTACATAAGGAACTGTGGTAGAAATACTGAATTAGATGTGAAAAGCCCTAGCTCTATTACAATGTATGTTGTTGTCTTACTGGACTCTGCCATTGTTGACTAGTTCTAGTGGGGAGATCATCACGTCTGTATTGGATCTGATCCTAACGTGAGCTATACAGGCTGCCATTTGTTGAACCTGACAATACATTCATGTGCATCTTTTTCCTCAGCTGCATTTTCATCTTATCGCTGAGTAGGGAAAACAGAAGGAAAGAGAAAAGTACAAGGACCAGTGCTTATGTTAATACAGTGAAAAAACTATTTCCATCATTACATGGGTTATTGAAGTAAGCAACAAGTTGTGAAGTAATTCTTTTATATTCTTTACTGTGTGTGTTCAATATCTCAAGAACCTTTGTGAAATACACTATATCTACTATTTATCTGGCTTTTTATCCTGAGCTGAGTGTTCAGCTGTCCTCCTTCTTGACCTGAAGAACTTGGAGTTCAACAGAGATAGATATTTTTTTTTTTCCTATGACATAAGTTTCTTTTGAAATAGTAGTACAGTACATTAATAAAATAAGACCACCGCAGAATAACTGTATGATGTGTAACAGAACTTGTAAGCAACTCTCACCTGATGATTTCATTTCCCTAGGCCAATTTGAAAAGCCTGGAAGAACTCCCAAATATTTAAGGAATAAAATATCATAATCTATTTGATAGCAACTTTCTCTTAAGAATAAATGATATAATTAATCCTTTCCTGTTTATTTGATTTTTAATTTCGGAGCTTCCCTGAAAGACAGATTTAAAACATTTAATTTCCTTGCATAAACTGTCATATAAGCATACCTTCTCTCCTATGATATTATGATACCTAAAAATTGTCAAAACAATGTGTTTGTACACATTCTATGTATCAAAGCTTTCTTGCCTGCCCTTTACATCCAGGTTCAGTAAATTTGTCATTATTCGGACAAAACTGTTTTAGGTTAAAAATAATGAAAAATGAATCCTTCAGATAACTGAGTGCTTTGTAGAATATTTTCATCTTGGAGTCTGTAATCTGTTGCTCCAATAAAGAATGCTATTCCATAAGCTCATTCTAAGAGTTCCCAGTGGGCATGGCCAAACTCTGTAAGGGTGATCACATGAGTCTATTCAGATGTAACTAGACAAAGGTGCTTGGTACCATGCGTGAATCTTTAATTTTAAGAGTTCTCGTTGGGCACAGCCAAATTCCCTAAGGTTTGCTGCACAGGTCCATTCGAACAGAACCAGGCCAATAGCACTGAAGTGGGTATTAACCATTTAATGCAACAGCATATAATTAAAAGCTTCACAAAAATCTTGGGTGGAGGTATCTCTCTCTCTCTGAAAGAAGTGATAGATTTTGATAATAAGTTTGTTTCCCTAATCTAGCATTCATGTGATAAGGCTGAATCCAGTTAGGGGGTTGATATTATCACTACTGGAATTACTGCTCTGTGAAAGCTCTTCTGCTCTCCTTTTTCATGAGAGGTACCTTTGACCATCTTGTTGAGTGCAGTTTGGAGCTTCAGTGTTTCCATCAGAGGTCAAGGGCTTGGAGGGATACTGTAAGGTATCTGCTTGCATATGGATCTGGAACAGACTTTTCTGCCTGTTTGGTTTTTAATTAATATTCTGAAGGTAGATGAAAGAAGTTGCTAAGAGAATGTGATATATCTTAGTGATCTTAAGCGACACAGTCAAAGTCTTGTCTACTGGGGACCAAAATAGCATAGAAGATAACAGGTGGAATTTAGTATTCCAAAATGGTAACAATATGCTGTCTTATCTTTGCTGCCTTCCTAAACAACCTAAACGGTACTTTACAAGAACTGTTAGTAAATCACAAATTGGTTTTTGGTATACTTGTATCTGTGGAAATGAAAAACATTCATAAAGAGAATTTAATTCTGCTTCACCTGGGTCAGCCTTCCTAATAAAGGGGTTCTGTTGGTGCAAATGCTTGGTTACTGTGAATTTCTGTTTATCACTCTTCTTCCTTCATGGCAAGATAAGTGGCCATAAAGTGCTTCCGAAGTTCAGACATGACAGCATGAGGGCTTCAATCCCTTTCCTTTAGCCCCTCTGTGTTGTAAAAGTGCATGTCTGTCACTTGATGAGTCAGTGCCCAAAGTGCCTGGGATTACAACACAAACATCTTCAAATAGGCGAGCAGGTGATCTAAGAAACAGATAAGTCTCTGCTCAATTCCAGAAGACCAAGTCTTAGGGGTAACATCAGAAATAAAGTTCTGTGCCTATCTTGCAACATAGCCACAACTAAGTTACTCATATTCAAAATGTGATGATAAGTACTCTTCTTGTTTATTTGCTTGTATATGTGGGATGCAATGTAGATGTAAAGATGCACCCACCCTAGCAATTCATCCTAGACAGAAACTTAGCAAATTAACTCTTAACTGCCCAGAGGTTTCTTGCCTTGCAGTACTTAATCAAGGACCTAAGCTCCAATAAGAGCAATAGGCTACATGTGCCCTGTGCATAGCATTTCATGGGATGGCTATGAGGAGCTTCTAGTCCAGTGTGTGCCTCTACAATTCATGCTTTATACATACCTGTCTCTCTTAGCACTGTGTTTTCCTAAATAATGGATATGGTCCTGACCTGCGTGCCTCAGGTGAAGTTGTGTGGAAGTTCATAGGATGCTGTAAAGCAGCTGGGTTCATTAGCTGTAAGGTGTTACAACCATAGCCACTGAAATTGGATCTTGTGTTTGTGTTCCTCAGCTCTCTTGGACATCCTAAAATGGGCAGTGATACTGTCTGTTCACACAGACAGGCTTATTAGTACTTGTAATGCTCTGGGGCAGCACAGTAATTGCACAGAGCCACACCGCAGCAGCTGTGACGCAACAAAGTGACCGCATAGTGAGCAGTGGCTTTGAGAATACCACCACAGCTTCTGTGGGGAAAGAGTGTATGTTCACAGCATAAACAGCCTCGAAGGACTGGCTTCTATCTGGATTTTTATTTTACAAATGATTAGTTTTGCAATCTTGTTGCCTTTCTTTTGACAGATTTTATTTTTTCATGTGAAATTTGTGGAAATATCCTGATTGTCTTCTTGTGAATTCTATGTCCCTTATATGAGTAGGTGTAGGGCATACAAGGGTTCATCTTAGCAGATGCACTGTATGGAAGAGACCTTAATCTGTAGAACTGTTTTACAACCTTCTCTGACTACTCATGATGCTGTGTTCTGATACCTCAAGATTAATTCTGATACCTCGTGGTAAATTTTGATACCTGTCTCTGATAACTCATAATGCTGTACAGTGAAACTGGGTTTCACGCCAATGATTGGAGCCAATCTGGAGCACAGGCCTTACAAGGAGCAGCTGAAGGAGCTGGGATTATTCAGTCTGGAGAAAAGGAGGCTCAGGGGAGACGTTATTGCTCTCTATAACTACCTGGAGGGAGGTTGTAGTGAGCTGGGGGTTAGCCTCTTCTCTTGTGTGACTAGTGATAGGTCTAGAGGGAATGGCTTCAAGCTGCACCAGGAAAGTTTCAGGCTGGATGTTAGGAAAAACTGCTTCTCTGAAAGAGTGGTCAGGCACTGGAGTGAGCTGCCCAGGGAGATGGTGGAGTCATCAACCCTGGAGGTGTTCAAGGAACATTTGGGCATTGTGTTGAGGGACATGGTTTAGTGAGAACTGTTGGTGATGGGTAGATGGTTGGGCTGGGTGATCCTGTGGGTCTTTTCTAACCTAGGTGATTCTATGGTTCTATGATTACTTGGGGTTCATAGTCTAGATTTAATGTTCTAAGTTATCATTGGTGGAAGTTTCATGTTATTTCCTCACATTCCCCTAGGAGCAGTGCATATTTATAACAAATGGAGTATCAGGATGTTCATACAGAGGATATATTTACACCAAAGCAATTCATCCACTCATAAGTGTTTGCAGTGTCATAGCTATTCTGTGTGACCCTAGTACAGTGAAGTCCTTGGCTAGACTAATGATATTGATTAGCATCCCAGCATGGTTGATCAGGGAATGCTTTTTGCAAGTGATATGGTTTGCTAAGTTATAGATTTGATTTAATAGGTAAGGGATCCAAATAACTTGGTTGTGACTTTGATGCAGTATACAGCATCTCCAATTTGTTAAGTCATTAATCTGCTGGGTTTAACTAAGTAACAGATTGCAGCTCTCGTCAGCTCCGGAAATAAAATGAGGTAGAGTCCAGATGCTCTCTACCTGGCATACCCTTTCTCAGTAATTGCTTTGCTCAGGTGATCTAAATTTCTAGTTGTGACTCATCCCTTAAAGTGTCACTATTAAGAGCAGGTATTTAATGCTAGGCAGGACTTACAAGATTTGCTATTCATCAAGTTTGTCTTGAAAAATAAGGTATCCACAAGCAGCCCGCTACTTCTTGGAATATTGATACACTGCTGAAAAGCTGATATTACCTGCAGTTTTCTAAATTTGCCTGGCCCTAGTCTACATAGTTATGCAGAATTCAGATATGATAGTGATGTGTTTTGCTATAGGTTCACTTGATTTGCAATGTGCTAGTTGTTAGTTTTGTTTTTAAAATGAAATCCTTGCTAGCTTTTGATACAGTTTTTCAATGCATTTATGGTCAACAGAACCTCTGATTGCTCTTAATAATGCTTTTTCTCATAGCTGAGAGTGGATACTTCTAAATGTCAGTCTGAAGTTTGTCTAATGTCCAGTTGAGTGAAAATCTCTTCCAGTATTGTCACTCAAATTTTAATAACACTGGTAGTACACTGAAGATGTAGGGCATTCGGAGGATTTGACAGATCTTCCAGTCAAAGACCATCCAGGACTCTTCAAAAATATTCTTACCAGAATAGTCTTAGCAAGGCTTTGTAAATTGAAAGTTTTTACGTTTTCCTGAAAAGATGGTGACAAATTAATTCTCTAAGTATTGATGAGAATGGCAAAAGAGAGAAGTAAAAAATTATTCTCACATGACATATATTGTCTCTTAGCATATAAACATTACAGTTTTTATCTGAAGGCAGTGAGCAATCAGTGATGTTATGGAAACAAACAAGTTTCCTTCTTTTTTTTGATAAATTATCTGCCTTACATTTTTTTGGTAACCTAATGCGGTATTATCCATAAATGAAATTGATATTGGAAGAATGATAGTCATATTCAATACTGGCTAAATCTCTTTGCATTTGAGAGGTCTAAATGTTGTACAATTAAACAATGTACAGTGCATGCAGAAATAAAAAAATCCAAGCTAAAAGTTTTATGAAGAAAATTGAACTTACTGGAGTAAAACTGAAAATTAATATCTGACAAGAAATCTAAGTGGAAGGCACATTTTCTTTAAACTCTGTTTGCTGGCTATCTTCATTCTGAACTGAATTAAAGATACATTTTTAAGTACACTTTAACTCAGTGAGGGAGTGAGAGTGTATTTCATTATTCTAGGAGAGATGTGATCAAAATAAACAAATATTGTGCTGAGATGCTGGTATGAAGTTGGAGGGGAGAGAGCATTGTAGGGGAGATTTGATTTCCAAATGAAATAGTCCACAGAATTTAGAAATGTAAATTCAGTTTGGGGAAATGCATCCCTGTGCTGAGAGCTAGCACAAGCCCTAGGCACCCTTCAGGCTTGCTTAAGCCCTCTGTGAAGGCCAATTAGCTGCTTAGCATGAATTTTCAATTCCAGATAAAAATGCATTTTACGAACAGTCTGCAGAACAGAAGTTATTTCTTGGACAAGTTTGTGAATAATTTGAAGTATGGGATGAACTCAGTCATTGTTAAAATCCATTTATTCTTGGGAAAGAAGAGATTGAGGGGTCTTGAAAAGGATGAGAATGGGAAGGAAGGGTGATAGGGAGCAGGACCTCTCTGGCAGATGATGACATTTCAACGCTGAGATGGAAATGGAGAGCCCCTAGTGCGTTGCCAGTGGATGTAGCGATATCTCCAGGCCATCATGATGTTATAGTGCTTGCCCAGCCCTGATGAAGATGGATCCACCTCCACTGCTTCTTCCTGTGGAGGTAGATCCACCTCCATGGGTTTGATATCGCCTTCAGGTGGATCAGCATCCATTGGCTCAGATTCAGTGCTGCTCCTCAGAAGCCTAAGCTTCTTTGGTGGAGGAGGATGGATCCAAAAAAAAAGCTTCTACTCTGGGAGGGGAGGCGCTCTATCTCAATTCCTTCTTGTGCCAGAAGTCTGCCACCAAGATGCAAGTCTGTTAGCAACTGGTATTCTGTTGGCAGGGTCCCCTTATTTGTAGTGGTCATCAGGGAGGTGGTTCATGACATCATTAAGTCATGACAGCGTGACCCTAAGAATGTCTCATGATGACCAAAACATGGCTGTGTTGGGCAAGGGGAGGCTATGACCTGAGAGTTGCCCTAGTTGCCACTAGTAGGATTCTGCAGGACTCAGTTTTTGAACCAGTTCTCTTTAATGTTTTCATCAATAACTCCAATAAATATCTAGAAGTAATATTAAGTAAATTTGTGGATGATTCTAAACTGGGAGGAGTGATGACCCCCCTGAGGATAGAGAGGCCTTGCACCGGGATCTTGACAAATTTGTGGGTGGTCAGCATCTGCTTGAAGAAGAGTAAGTGCTGGATTCTTCACCTGGGTTGGGACAGCCCTGGCTCTATGTACATACTGGGGAATGAGGGGCTGGAGAGCAGCTTCATAGGAAGGGATCTGGGGGACTCTAAATGACAGCAAGTTGAACATGAGCCAGCAGCGTGCCCTGGCAGCCCAAAGGGCCAAAAGCATCCTTAAGGGCCTAGTGCCCAGCACTGCCACCGGGCAAGGGGAGGGGCTGTCCCCTCTGAGCTGTGCAGTCTCATCTGCGTTGGATATAGTCTGGGTGCCACAACATAAGAGGGATGAAGAATTGTTAGAGTGTGTTCAAAGCAGGGCTATGAAGATGGTGAAGGGCCCAGAGGGCAAGATGCATGAGGAACAACTGAGGCCCCTGGGCTTGCTCAACCCAGAGCAAGGGAGGCTGAGCTCTGCTCAGGAGGGAACGGTTTGGAGCTGCATCAGAGGACAGGCATGTGGGGGTTAGGGAAAGGTTCTGCACCAGAGGGCAGTGGGCATAGAACAGGCTGCTCAAGGCAATGGGAATGGCCCTGAGCTGCCAGGACTCAAACATAGGGTTTGGATTTGGGTAGTGCTGTGTGGAGCCTGGGGTTGGCTTCGATGATCCTTCTGGGTTCCTTTTGACTCAGGACATTCTGTGAATTCAGTATTTTCTTCCCAGAGGAAGGGAATGCTCTCAGCTTTGGAGAAGTCTGTGATCAGAGTGAAATTTTATGGTGCGAGAGTCCAGGGGTAGGCTTTATACTCAAATACTTTTCCCTTATTGGAAAGTTAGAGTCTGACCCAAAGAATCTAAAATCAGCTCTAAAAAAATTAGAAGGTACAAGAATATTCATTTATTTTCTTTTCACAAGTAAGATGAAGTAAACCTTTATAGTTCTGTGGTAAACGATATAGAATACACACCAAGATATACTCATATTTGTGCTTTCATTCACGTTCACTCTGGCAACAGGCATACTTCTTTTCAGGTTGAACACAGAGCAACTGGAGAACTTTTTTTTTTAGTTTTAATTTTTATAAATCAACCTGAAAGTAGTACTTCTACTTATTCTAATTTCTAATTATAATTAATTCATGGCTCACTTACGCTCATTTGTCCTTGTGCCAGTATTTTACTGGCTGCTTATGTAATTTTTCTTTCCCTTCATGTTTACATGCCCCGATGTATTTATAGGGAGCCATTCATATCCCTTCTCAGGCATTGTTTTGAGAAGCTGAACAAACCAAACTCTTTTAACCTCTGCTTGTAAGATGAATTATCATTTATATTGCTCAAGCTCACTTGTTTACCATGAGGTTATTTTCATACTGGTCTGCACTTTAATTATTCCTGACTTCCTTATTTATTAGGAACAAACAAGAAAAATGAAATTGAAAAAAAATCACAGACAGTATTTTCTATGCCAGAGTAGGCCTAGGACCCATGATGTTGTATTTATAAATGGCTACTGGATAAACATGTGCATAGGTGATAGAATTATATTTCTTGAGAGCTTTTGGGATGGGTTCTTTTCATGATGATGTTAGAAAGCAGCATTTGCAAATTCGTATCAGGAAATGCCAACTCAGAAAAACTGTTTCTATTAAAAGCTAAACTGAGTTAGATCCTTTGTGTAAATTCAGCAGGGAAAATTTCTGAATTCCATAGCTGTAGAGACTACTTGCTGCAGATACAAAATTATTTCCTCACTGTATGTTAAGCTTACAAAGACACTGCAGAGCAAAAGCACAATTTCTCTTCTGACGGCTATTCCAAAACTTTGACTAGCATTTATTCTCCCAGACTGGAACATAACTGTGATAAAAAGCCTGGTGTAGAAAATACTTACAAGTACCTTTAGTGCAAATAGCAATGCCCCCTTTCCTTCTGCCAGCCATCCTTCCTAGCACTGACACCTCACTGGGGATGAGAGGTCACTCTGTCTTAGGAACAATTAATTTGACAGAAGCATAGATAATCTCATGTAGGAGGATGAGAAGATCACAATTACAGCTGTATGAGACCCAGCAGAGATCTGATTAACAATAGATGGTAATCCTCAGGTGGAACAGGCTTCTTCTTGGTTGAGTTTTGTGCTATTTGAGTGTAGCATAGTGCCACGCACTTGTACCCGTAATGGAAGAAATATGGAGACAGTTATGTTGAGTGTTCTTGATGCCATTTTTCTTTTCAAAATTAATGAACAGCAAGAAATGAGGTTTTGGGCACCACAATGTAGGACACAGAAAATAGCTCCGAACCAGTAGTAGCAGGGAGCGCTGTGCAGCTTTGAACACTGTTTCGATAAGCCAGCTCTGCTTAAGTCCAATTGATCTAATTGGTTTTGAGTTGATCAGAAGATTTATAGCCTCAAATGCACCTCCACTCAAAAATGGCTACACTATTTTCAAACTCTTTCACAGCACCTTACTATCATGTGAATTTATTGGCTCAAAGACAGTTGAATGCACTGTACATAGTACTTTGTTGCTTGATACAGATATATGTTAATTCATGTCTTAATGTAGCTGATATTACTAGTTCAACTGACACTAATTTTCCAGGGTGGCTATTTTGCCTATCTGGTTTTGTTAGATTATATGCAAAGAGGACATTTGGACTCCACAGTGAACTGACAAATAACTGTATAGTATAAAGAAATTTTTCATATTTGACAAAATAAAAGGATGTGGATAACTAGAAATAATCACACATTTTCTTCCCCTTCTCACAATGTCTTAAATACTCGGAGTAGCTCAAACTAGAAATTCTGGTATTTCATAAGTAGAGGTTATGTGTAATTACAATACTACCATATTCACTTCAATGTCATCTGTGAAATGTTTTATTAACAGAAGGTTTCAGTAAAGCTTAGACGACAATAAATAAGGATTTCCAAGCCTCATCTTCACCTACTATTTAAAGGATCTTCTTTGTACTGCTTTTGTATCTGTGCTTTTAAGTAATTTCTTTGGATCCTTTTTTGTTTGTGTATCTTTAAAAAAAAAAATAATCAACAAGCGTTTAGACTCAGTATGCTGGATTAAGCTGAAGGGGAGGCACCAGCAAGATGGGAGGGGATTAAACAGCAGGAAACTCTGCGTTGCCAGCTGTTTTGGGACTTCCACAGGAACTGTAGCTCCACAGGGATGCTCCTGGAGCCACTGCTGCTGCTTCTTTCCTGGGATTCAGATAAGGAGCAGATTGCAGATTTTTTCAAGGGAAAGGAAATCACGTGATCGCCAGATGTTAGGACTTCAATTGTTAGTTATCATAATGCTGTGCTTTATCTCGTACTGTGTAAATCTTAACAAAATATCATATAGCATACTTGGCAAGTAGAATAGTTACTGTATAAAGTTTGTACAAATTTGCAGCATACAATTATAGTGAGCAGTCCCCAAACATCAATATGTTGTATTTGGTATTAAGTTTCAGAAAGGTCATCAGTCTACAAGAAGCAGAGAAAGCCCTGCAGCCTTCCATTTCTTGGCTTGGCACTAGCAGCCAGCCTGTCAAACCTGGCCTTTAAAGACAGATTTGACCTATGGTAAAACAAGCAGCTCAACTGGTGCCTCTGTAGCAGAAGCCACTTGATAGGCGGCAGATCAGAGAGCTTCTTTAAATATTTTCTTGAGCAAGCTTTTATGCAGGATTCTGTATTCATTTAGTCTTAGCCACCACTTTAGTTCAGAAATGCTGCTGGCCCGATTCCCTTCTCATACTTTTGTAACCCTACTGACTTTGACAGTGCTGGTCTGAACACCGATGTCAATGAATTAAACAGCAGATACTCTATTTCTAAATAAATGTGTGAGTCACTGCAGAAAACATTTTGATATAGGATGGGCACTCATCCAATTTGCTTAGAGTAAACTAGGTTGGAGTGCATCAGCAACCCCATGCTGATTCTTTCTCCATGCGTTTTAGCTGACAGAGCAATTCACCCAACAGAAATTTGCTCATCTGCCCAAACCCTTACTCTGCAAATAGCCTCATCAATTTCTTGGAGTAAGGTGCAAAGAATTTCTTTTGGAGTCTGATCTGCTCTAACTATACATTACCATGCTACTTGGGTTACTTGCGCACTTTGGGGTTCAATCAGACACATTTCTGCACATTCCTTTGCCTCTGAGTACAAGTACAACCACAGTTTGAGTGCTCTATATGAGAGCTGAAAAGACATGAGGCTTTTTTAGCTCTTTGGTGTGCTACCCAGAAAGCAATGGGAAATGACAATGCTGATGGCTTTCTAACTTAAAATTAGCACATCTACATTGCCTAGCCTGTGAGTCAACAAAATTGTCTAATTAGCAGAACTAGGCTTAAAGTAACATGGTGCTTAATAGGGACTTTCCTGGATTTTTTTTTTTTTTGGAAAGCACAGTGCTTCTTTGCTAGAGAGAAATGTGAAGAAAAAAGCATAAATAGAAGTTGGATACTGTTAAAACATTGTTTTGTTTTGTTTTGATTTTTGCTGATCTTCATTTTGAAAATAGAAGAGTTGATTTAAACGTTTTTCACTTTAACTGACAATAAATGTGATTTTTTTTAAGGAATGAGTGTTTTATAAGGGAAGCACTGACAAGCTGTCTCATTGCTTGAGACTCCCTGAATATCAAAACAGTTATTTTAAATGCCTGATCTACAAAAGAACTTTTGTTTCCCAATTCAAAACAGTAAATAATTCTTTTTAGTATGTGGTTTTATTTTTCACATTATTTAGCAGCCTGGCATTTTAGGGATGGCTGCATCATAATAGACTGTCGTAAGTCAGCAGAAAGCCTATAGGTGTCTCTCTGCCTTGCTCTTTTTTTTTTTTTTTTTTTTTTCTTCCCCTCATCTCTATGTATCTCAGATGACTTGATACATCATTACTTTTGTAACATAAGAGAGAACATGTTGCACTTCTGACCTTAGGAGTAAAGTATGTTCTCATTAAAAAATTAAAAATGAGGACTACCCAAATGCCTCTTTTT
>PPHD01024903.1:0-11953 GCA_002909625.1 Bambusicola thoracicus
AGATGATCAGGGGACTGGAGCACCTCTCCTATGAGGACAGGCTGAGGGAGCTGGGCTTATTCAGCCTGGAGAAGAGAAGGCTGCGGGGTGACCTCATTGCAGCCTTTCAGTACCTGACAGGAGCCTATAAACAGGAAGGGAGTAAACTCTTCGAAAGGGTAGATAACAGTAGAACAAGGGGAAACAGTTTTAAGTGGAAAGAGGGAAGATTTAGGTTGGATGTTAGGGGAAGTTCTTTACCAGGAGAGTGGTGAGCTGCTGGGACAGGCTGCCCAGAGAGGTTGTGGATGCCCCGTCCCTGGAGGTGTTCAAGGCCAGGTTGGACGAGGCCCTGGGCAACCTGATCTAGTAAATGGGGTGGTTGGTGGCCCTGCCCGCCAGGGGGGTTGGAGATTCGTGATCCTTGAGGTCCCTTCCAACCCAGGCCATTCTGTGATTCTGTGAACAGGTTGAAATAAATATTTAAAAGATGGTGTTTCTCAGTGTTGCTAAGTTCATGTTTTACTTGAGACTGATCTTAAATTTAGGGTCATTCAAAGAAAAAAATAATCTTCTTACCTTGATCTGGATCCCTTTCAGGAATTCTGAGAGAATTTCAGGATAAATATAAAAAAGTAGACTCAGTTCCCAGAGATAGTTTATCTCACTCTTCCATCCATTGTGAATGGTGAACCATTTGGCAAATAGCAGCTGAGGTGAAGTGTTTAGTTGCTACTGCCCAAGTGAGAAAAATTGTGTGAATACTTTCTCTGCATGCTTTTGAAGAATAAAATTAAGTATGCTACCTTGATCTTAATTCAAAATTGTGAATGGGAAGAGCTCACAAAACCAGACAAAATACCTGGATGCGAAGCAGATCTTCAGATATCTCTTGAAGTCATGGTAGGAGCTAGCTGAAATAAATATCTTCCATTCTCATTGTGCAACCAGTGACCGAAACTAAGGTGGCTTCACAGGAAATGGACACTGTGTCACAGATGGAGTCTGACTTCAGGAAGGAGTTGGTGGCAAGTCTCAGATGTGAAGTGATATTAGGGATGAGGACTTTATAATGTGACACTTCTCAGGACTGTGTCCAATAGAATTAACTAACAAGATGGTTTGGACAAGAACCAAGCATCTTCTGGGACACAAGCAAAGGGCACTAGCAGCCAATGTCTTCTGGAAGGAATGTTCTGCTTGCAATTAGAAACAGATTCTTGTGATCTTGAGCACTGATCTCAGCTGAGGAGTGACAAGCATCAGCCTGTCAACAGTCAATATGGTGTTAACATTAGGGTTAGCAGCAGATATGTGCTTACTCTCATACAGCTTGAATGTAGGAAGAGTAACAGTTAAAGACATTTGCTGAGCCAAGAGTCAAGACTCTGATCTTGACCAACTATTTTAATTCCCCATAATGGTCAAAATTATAGATCATCATACTATATTCCTGACAAACAAATAAACAAACAAATAAAAACAAAAGTGAAAAAAAAAATTCTTAATTTCTGTGCTATACTTTCATTTTTATTTTTGTGAGATTTATTTTGATATATATATATATAAATACTAAATCTGATCACACCTTTTATTTTACAAGTCCTATGCAGATTTGTTTCATTTACCTTCTGCATTTATCCTTTTTTCTCATTACAAAATTTTGTCACTGCACAGATATTATAGATTCTGTTCATTCTTTTGCAGGTTTTGTCTGTTTTGAGAAGAACCTTCCACCCAAATAGGAGCTTGTAACAGAAGTGGAACTAATGAGCACTAAACGTGTCACTACCGGCAAATGGAGAAACACAAAGAAGGTAAAAAGTTCTTCACTGGATACTAAAAATGTCTGTTCTTCCATTTCTGTTCCTAAATAGGTAGTAAATGACTGAGCAGAAAAATGTTAGTGCACTGAATAGGAGGACAAGACAGCTTATGACTCCTGAAGAGCTGTCACTTTTTGTCCTGTTTAGCAAGGAGAGATTTATTTCAGCTACAACTCAAAAAAAGTTTTCAGAGGAAAAATTAAAAAAAAAAAAAAAAAATCTCCAAAAGCAAAATAAGAAACCAGGGAGTTACCTAAATGTGAAGTTTCTTGACATGACAACTGTGGTGCAGTCTCTGCACAAAATTATTTACGTTTATTTGGGAAATAAAAAGAATGTTTTTCATAACTTGAGTCATTCACAATATTCATTTCTGAACAAATCAAATGAAATAGGGAAAAAGTAAGTTCAATCTATTAGCAGATCTGGATGGATATATATATATATATATATATTTCAGTGAGAAAATATATGCTTTCTAGAGAACAGATTAGAAATCTAATCAAATAGAAATCAACAGTGCTTTTCTGGCGGTTGCTTCTTGAGCCATGAAATGTTTGAAGACGTGCAAACACCTATGGGTATGATCACTCACCCAAATATTCGCAGGTAAGCCTGCAGAAATATCTTCTATTTCCAGAGGACATGCTTTAGGTCTCTTTCCAAAACACATACAACAACGAAAAGAGAAATGTCCACCATTCCTTATGCGCTTTGAAAAAGACACTGAAAGAATATCAACACTCAAATGACTACTTCTGTTCACTGATAATTGGGTCATTACAAGCATCAATGTAAGTGCAGATTTTAAGAAACTGAATCTTTATTCAGTTATTTATAGACCTGTAACTCCAGGTAAATATTTGTCATTATGCAGAAAGAGGAAAAGCAAAGAATAAAATCTGGTAAAAGAAATGCAGAGCTGAACAAAGTTGGCAGAGAAAATCATTAAAGAAAACTGTGTACATTGAACCTATTTGTATGTGCAAAAGACACATCTCTATCAAAAGCTGTACAGGTATGTTTACTTGCTTTAAATTCTGCTACAGCAAAATTTGGAGAAAGTACAGTGCTGAGCAGATCTTCACAGGCATTCTCTACCTCTATTATAAGTCACTTGAGCTCAGCTCTGATTTTGTACATTACTTAAATGGAAAGTTAACCAGCAACAAAATCATCACCACAATTTTCAAAAGCACAAGGGGAAATAGTGTTAACTTATAAGGGCAGAAATCACTTAGAATATATAATAGAAGATTCAAAACTTTGTCAACTAGTTTTATAAAATATTTACAGAATTTCTTAAGTTAAAAACAGAGACTTAAAAAGCTGCATTCCCTAGTAATCAGTATCTAAGGCTTTCTGGTTTATTTCAGCAATACCAGGGACACTCGGCATTTTGTGGGCGTAAGGATAGAATCACAGTGGCCAGAATTTAGCGAGCAGTTAAGCAGGGTTTCCACATTATTTATATTCAAAGCTCAGCTTTCTTCTTCCAAAATGAGAGGCACTATCACAGAAGAGGCTACATGGTTACAAAAACATTGCTTTTCAGTACTACCTAATGGCAGAAGAGGACCCTGACTTAAGTGCACTCAAGAGTCTAATCTCTTTGAAATACACCTACTTTCAAAGTAAACAACAGTTGACATATTTAATCTGGTAATGACAATACATTTTTATTGCAAAAAGAAAGGAACAATTTCCAAAGAAATTAGAAAAGCTTGTGTTAGTTATTAAAAGAAATCCTGAGTACAGATAAATAACCTGACATGACATAATAAACATTGTTTCTTCCTAAAGTTTAAAGTTATTACAGTTATACATTTACTTCCACTTGTAATAAAATATTGACTCTAACAACTTTATTCAAGGATGTCTTTGTTTATACCTATGCAGCTTTACTTAAGATTACTTAAGATTACTTACAGAAATTACGCATCTAAAATAGGCATAATTTTAAAATCTCATTTTATGCAATATAGCAATAGAAACAACTTGACAAAAGGGCCTCAATTTTTCAACACTCCAGTCAGTTCCACATATTATATCCGTAACTTCCTAACTTCTTAACTGAAATAAACAGGGCTCCTACCTGAACCTCAAGATGACTACCAAGAAATAATAGCTATGTAGAAAACCTATACAGTCATTTTGCTATTTGTCAGTAGTTTATGGCCAGTTCGGCCCAGTTCCTTTACTAATGGGGCAGGAGGACCCGAGGACCCAAGGACCCATGCCCTGGGAAAGGGGGGAGGTAAAATGGGGGAAAAGGTAGGGAGATGGGCCTAAAAACAAAACAGCAGCAATGATCTGAACAGGAAAGTTATTAAACATGATATTTATTAAACATGATATCATAATGGAAGATAACAATATATAATACAATATAATCGGAACTGAGGCTAAAAAAATCAAATAAAATGAGAGAGTGTGCAAAAACCAAAGGCCTTACTCTAACGCTGAAGGCGAGATGGCTAGGGAGCACATATACCACAGAGATGAGCAAGGGAAAAGGGAAAGGAGACTTCTTGTGACCTGCAAACAGTTTTATCTTTCCCTCTGAACAGAAAACAGAAACAGAGCAGTGAAAAGTCCTCTGGGATATGTAGTTCTTCTCTTCTGAGAACCGGGTACATGTTCCAGGTACCCAGAAAATCAGCAGTCCTTGGAACTGCAGTATTAACTCTCTAACTCCCAGTGCTCTACATGATGGTATGATGTAGAATATTGATAATAAAAGTCATAAAACCATGACACTATTTTAAACTTCATTCTCTGTAAAACTAAGAAAATGCTACTATGTCCTATATAAGATATTTTAAGATCTTCACAGGAAATTACTAATATACGAAACAGGTATTGCTAACAGACAAGGAATATCATCAGACTTACACTGTTGTTACCATTTGTAATCACACTGAACTCAAGGAAGAAAATAATTTTCCACTTATCAAGCACATGAGAAAACAGCATTCATTTATTATTTGTTATTAAATAGTTCAAAGAAAATATCATATATTTAATTCATACAGTAGTTTACTAAAAGAGAAGGAATTTCCAACAGAAAGTTCTCTCTCTCCTTCTTACAGTTAGCTGCACCGAAGGTAATTCAAAGAAATGGAGGTTGACATAGCAGTAATCTATAATGGGATATTTAAAGAAAAACAGGCAGGGAAATAGTATAAGCATCGCCAGAGATTTAAGCGTAAGTTTATGAACCTGACTTATACTTACTCAACTATGGTTGATATTCCAAATCAAAGATTGAAAAAAATGTTAAGACATAACTTTTTATAGTATTTCATTCATTTGAGCAAATCAAGTGACAGCTTATAAATCCACTGACTGTAAACAGGTCAAGATTTTGCAAAAGTCAGAAGCACAGCTTGGTTTTTTTTCCAATCAAAAAGCATATTTTTGGCTGAAATATAGCATTTTGTTCAAATAGTAGCCATACTTTTTAATGTAAAGAGGTTTTATTTTAGAGACAATATACATGAAAATATAAAATGAATTTCTAACAATACAAATTTATGGAAATCTAAGACATGAAAATATATAAAGGTAGTTCGCCATTCAAAGAGTAAGGTAAATAAAATTACAGTTCTGTTTTTCCTTCTTGTGTTGGGGGCCCCAGAACTGGACACAGTTCACCAGGTGGGGTCTCACAAATGCAGTGTAGGAGGGCAGAATCACCTCCCTCGATCTGCTGGTCTCAACTGTCATGATGCAATTCAGGACACAGTTGGCCTTCTGGGCTACAAACACACATTGCCAGCTCATGTTAAGTCTTTAACCTGACATCCCTTTCTTGTCAGGGCTGCTCTCAAGCCATTCTCCATCCATGCTGTATTTGTGCTTGGGATTGCTCTGACCAGCTGCAGGGCCTTGCACTTGGCCTTGTTGAACTTCATGAGGTCAACACAGGCCCACCTTTCAAGTCTGTTCACGTCCCTCTGGATGGCATTCCTTCCTGCTTGCATGTCAACTGCACCACTCAGCATGGTGTCTTCTACGAACTTGCTGAGGGTGCAGTCAATCTCACTGCCCATGTCACCAACAAAAATGTTAAATAACAGTGATCCCAGCACCAATACCTAAGGAACACTACTTGTCATCTGTCTTCACTTGGACATTGAGCTGACTGAAACTCTGAGCTTGAGGATCCAGTCAATTCCCTCTTCAGAGAGTGGTCCAACTGACAAATCCGTTTTTCTCCAATTTGACAATGAAGATGTTGTGCAGGACAGTGTCAAATGCTTCACACAAGTCCAGTTAGATGACTTCAGTTGCTCTTCCTTTATCCACTGATGCTGTAATGACATCATAAAAGGCCACCAAATTTGTCAGGCACGACTTGCTCTTGGTGAAGCCATGTTAATCACCACCAATCACCTCATCTTTATTTTTCTGTATTCGTTAGCAGGACCTTTAGGAGGCTCTGCTTTATGATCTTGCCAGGCATGGAGGTGAGAAATTTCTTCCCTTCTTGAAAATGGGGCTATGTTTCCCCTTTTCCAGTCAGCAGAAATTTCACCAGACCACCATGACCTTTCAGATATGACCAATAGCTGTTTCACAACTTCATCCACTCATTTCCTTGTTTTATATCTTCATAATCAATTTTACACTACTGCCAAGTTATTGAAAGTGATACCAAGGTGAATTTTATACCGTCTGGTACAGGACAGTGATTAAAATCTGTGAAGGTGCTTATTTACGTTTATTTCAAACTCAAGCTGTTTGTTGTAGGTTTTTACAACGTATAAATAAAGAGAAGTTCCCTTCTGTGAAAAACTTATACTGAGGAAGAAAACAGTTTGAGCACAAACTCTATTTGCTGTGTTTCACAGACATTTTAGTCACAACAGAAACTACAGGAGGCTTAGAGTCCCTGGGGATTCTCCTTCCACACCTATGGAAAGCTGAAATAGTAATGTTCTCTTTGTACTATAATCTTACCTGGAAACCCATAGAGAAGACAAGATTTTTTTCTCCTACTGAGGCTCTTAAAAAACAAATAGTACAGGCATTTTCTTCCTATTTAGACAATAAATCTAACAAAGTTTCCCACAGCTCTTCTAAAAGCAAAGAAAAAAATCCAAGAACAACAAGAAGAAAAAAAATCATGCAGCAATATTTCTGAAAGTATGTGGTATGATTCTTTGATTGTCTGTTTCCTTTTTTACTCTTTCCAATTCATTTTAAATAGAGTATCTGGTATATAACTTAGTTTTATTTTCTTCAGCTCTGCTCTGGACCTGTGTATCATTTGGGAACTGAAAACCTGTGCTGTTTACTCCTGTGGGAATAAACAGTTTTTTTTTCTGAAGTTATAAAGCCCTACTGAAGGACTAAGAACTGCTTCCCCACTATTTACATTTATTGAACTGCTTTAATGCCTTTACCATTAATTAATTAATTAAACTATCACATTTCTTTAGCCCTATGAACTCTCATGTAAACTAATGTTAGTAATGTAATTCTTCATTTACATGTGTATCATTGGTACATCAATTTTAAACACTTTTATATTTCCTATAATGATAAAGCATGCGTTGTTTCCTCACTGATGCAAGTATTTGGATTTTCAGGTCAAAATCTGTGGAAAAATGAATGACTTAGGCAAGCCTTCCAAAATAAAAGTACACAGTAGAGTGTGCTGTGTCATAGTTCATGTCAGTTTTTCATGCATTCACTCAAACCAGTAATTAAACAAACTGTAACTTTATTTCAAAACAACATTAATGCATCATTTTAATGAAAAAAAAAAAATATCTGAAAATGCTGAAAAGTTCTTAGTCTATTATCAATTCTGCTTTCCCAGCAGTAAGACCATTTCTTCACTGGTGATAGTATTCCTCTCAGTAGCTACATCCAAGCCAGAAAAATCTTTCTCCTCTCTGTCTGGTCAGAGTCTACAGTAAACTCAACCTTAGGTTCTATATCCTGATCTGAATTTTCAGTTACAGTAGCATATGGAATAGGATATCATCACTAGTACTCTCCAAAAAATACAAGCCACATACTAGTGCAATAAATGTACAGTATTCAGCAACCTCTGAATCATCTATGAAAAGTATGCAAGCTCTGTTGTGTTTATTCATTTATTTATTATAACAAATGGTATTTCTGTTACTGGTGAAGGACACGTCCATGAAAGTGATGTTACACAGTTGGGATTATGTTCTGTGTTCTTTAAAACAGAGCAAAATAAAGCAAAGTACATTTGTTGAAATGCAGCCGTATGTAGGACATAAAAGATGTTATTAGATGTTTTAAGTTCTAAGATTCGTATAATAGTAATTTGTCCTAAATCAATCCATACAGTGGTAAATTATAAAATGCAATATATTTTAAATTCCTAAAAATTAAATGAACAACTGTTTCTGAGGCTTTAAAATTAGTGTACCTATCACAGGACAATTTGCCAATGCACTTCTAGTGACAAGCAAAAAACTTTATATTGAAAGAATTTAGTATTAGAGAGAAATGACTTTACATGCATTGGTTGAAAATCAAAAATTAACTGATACTGAGCAAGTGCTCCTAGAATTAGACTCATCTGGCATAACCAAGCTTCCATTAGTTCAGCTGGGATGAATTAGACATCATACAGAAAATACTTCAATGTTTCTTTGATAGGAGTAAGGGATGTACTTATTACTTGAAATGACTGCCTCTTTCTTGTCTCTCTCTCTCTCTCAAAAAAAAAAAAAAAAAAAAAAGAGGGAGAAAAAGAGATACGGTACCTTGGACAGCTATGTATAAAATGTATTTCTTTGCAGTTTAATATACATTCTTACAATTAGAATTAAAACCAATTCAAGAAATAAGTTGAATGTCAGACAGAGTTAATAGTATTGATATCAATAGCACATCTAAAAAACGTTCTACTCAACAGTTCATCTATGAACACCTAAGACTAAATAATTATTTATAATCTATACTCTACAGTGCATATTGCATAAGTAGGGAGAAATCCAGTCAGAGCTCCCTATGGGAACTTTTCCATTGACTACACAGTTTATTGGAGATGTCATCCTTAATAACTCCTCTATGCTGTTATCCTTCCTGTGTTGTACATTGCCTCTTGCAATATTATCAGAAGTCCTACAGTAATATAAATTTTCTTTTTCAAACAGCATCTGGACTCAAAAGACACATAAGAATATTAAGTTTTATTTATTAGTGGAAAAATGAGAGACAGGAAAGCCATTTTTTTTTTACTTGCATAGTTGCACAGGAACACACTCAAAATATCTGCTCTCTACTGATTCAAAAGTCTCAATATATAGGTCTATCAAAAAACCAATATGGATGCTTTATTTGAAAAATAACAATAAAACCTGTAAAGAATTCTGTAATTTTGTGTGGATAAACATTTGGCTTTTATTATGTTTTGATATATGATGTGCAGATGGACAGAGAGTGATAAGAAAATAACTAGGACACCTGAGATATCTTCAGGTTTGAAGAGGGAGCATTGTATTGTCAGAAGAACGGATTAAATACAACTTCCCTTCAAGTGGATTTGGGTAAGATTCAGCCACTTGCTGGCTCTGAATAAAACATAACCATGTTTAGGAGGGAGGCCTCCTCCTCTTCCTCTGAACACAGTAAAGGCCTTACAGTGAGATATCCTCTGGTCCCCTTATGCAGCTGTCAAACAAGAGGTCTGTAAAGACCCAGAAGTGCAAACAGGCAATGGTTTACTTGCCACAAGGGCCACAGCACTGCCAGAACAGACTAGCAGCACAACTGTGGTCTGGGCTCAAGCTACACAAGGAAATCAGGCACAAGACGAGTTAAAGCCTTGACAAGAGAGTGGCTGGGTGTCAACTCATGTCATGACTGCACTCAGTCCTGGGGGAAATAATGGCCTGTTCTGGAATTGCTCAGTGTCTGCCAGTCACCATGCTTCATGCACAGGCCTAAAGGCAGACTTACAAGGACACCTGGGGTGGGAACACATTGGCCAAAGCTGGGTAGCCGGGATACCTTACTGGGGCAGGTGGACAGAGCAAAACAGATGGGTTAGTCCTTTCTAAGCTGTGGTACAACCAGCATGAACACAAGAAGATAATTTGTGAGTTGAAGATTTGACACTGTCTAATCCTTGTGATTGCAATTGCAATTTTACTTTTGTGATTGCATGGCACATCTATCCAACTGTAAAGGGGCTCAGTAGATGGCAGGCTCCAAAATTACTTTTATCTTTTTCAGAGTTCTCACAATTAGTTTGAGTTGAAACCAGTCATGTTCAACTTCCATTAAAATTCTACAGACCTCAAAAGATGATGCAAGGTTTTATATAAAAATTTTCATACAAATGAAGAATCTTCATGAACATACTGAATTCTTAGGTATTACTGGCTAAGTTCTGCCTTCTTCCTCATTCAAGTAGGTTCAAAGAAACATCAGTTATTTGTGACCAAATCCCATGCTTAAAATGATATTTTCTTAGCCACCCTAATCTCTGAAAAGGAATGAGACACAGTCCTGTCCTTTTATGAATACTTAGAAACATAAAATCCATATGCTTCTCACTCTCTCCACTGTCATACATCACAAGCTTTTACATTTCTTTTTTTACAGTTCCTTTTATACCCAGAACAGCCATTTCACTGTGTGTAAAAGCTTGTGGTGTATGTCATGGTAGGATAAGCAATTATAGGCTATAGATGACATCTTGTACAAACGGAGGGAAGAAGCACAGCCTGAATGATTACACAGAATAAAAGGGATAATAGCAGAGGGGCACAGAAGAGACAAACAAGGAAGACAGAGACAGGTATTAGATTTTGTTTGGCAGACTGTTTCCTAAATCTTAACAATAGAATAAACTGACAATAAGGTTTTTCCTACAGTTTAAGCCCTGTTTAATTATACTCAGAGAGAATAGGAAGTTTATCAGGAACGGCTTTAAATTTGTTATGTAAACTGAGCTTCTCAAACAAACACACATCTAATTCCCTGTGAAAATAGTTAGTTTTCTAGGTTCATCATCTGTGAAACAGTGAAGAAATTATGAGGTATAACAAATTTCTGTGAAAAACCGCTGCAATAGGCAAACTGAAAATTTATGCTAATGAATAGTGATTATAGAAGGAGGTCTCTGTAGTCCCAGTAGGGGGCAATTTGTACAAATAGAACTGTCAGGGCTGATCAAAGACTAACTGATGGGATACACTTATGTCAATCAACACAGTATTCCCTCCAGCTTCAGTTTCTGCTTTTTGGGAGTACAGGACACAAGGTCACAGTAGAAAATGCTGGTAGCAGAAGGATTGCGTCGTTTTGCTACATAATTGTTTCCCTCTTCCTCACTTTTTATAGTCCAGGCTTGACTACTCTCCTGTGAAGAAGAATTTAGATGAACATCTTCCCTTCTTACTTAAATTTTATTTTCCTGGTGATAAGGAAAAAAAAAAAAAATCCTAGCCCTCTGCTTCTCTGAGCACAGGAAACAAGGTATTTACTTACATTTTAATTATGATTGTATTTTTTGCTATTTTATTATTATATTTTTAATATAACATGCAGCCTTGTATCCCAACAAAATAATACTTCTTTCATTTTATTTCTCCCTTAAATTCTGTGATCTTGCTGGTCAATTTCAATAATCTCTAATAGAGGTCTCAGTGATGGAAATATCTGATAGGCATTGTAAAAATAAGCTGTGTCGAGACAGGCTTTATTAAAGTCTTCTACAGGGAAAAAGAATGAGCCCTAGTTTTTTTTTTAAACAATAGAGACCGGCATAGAAGAAAACTATTATTATAAATGTCCTAACCACAGGAAAATTTCAATTGAAGTTCACTATATTATATACAACAGTGAATGCAACCATGGGACATGAATATTTATGGAATCAGGCTTCATTACTTCTGCTCAGAATGGAATTGCTTGCTTGTTTGTATCTCACTGGCATTTGGTAGCCATCATCATGAGCTGGATATTGCACAAGATAATGTATGAACACAAAGCAAGAATTCTTTCCCATGCTATAAATCTAATGATTCTGAGCAACTACTCAGCTTTGTATGAAGACCACAGGAACAGGAGTGGGAGAAGAGAGAAAGAGGGAGAGAGAGAAAAAGGGATGAAGGGAAGGAGGGAGGGAGGGAGGGAGGGAGGGAGGA
>PPHD01024905.1:0-11952 GCA_002909625.1 Bambusicola thoracicus
AAAAAAAAAAAAAAAAAAAAAAGAAAGAAAACAACAACTAGAAATGATCTGTCTTTCTCCTCCTTCCTAAATTCACACCCCCCCTTGAAGATCAAAAGAATGATTTTCCAGTGGAACAAACCTAGAGTCTTCTCTTCAGCTCTTCTTCATTCCAAGAGAAGCAACATACCTTGAGAGGCAGGCAGTGCTCTCAGTCCTTGTGACTACTTGCCTACTCCTACCATTGTGCTTTTTCATTGTGCTCTTTCCTAGATTCCACTTATTCATGCAGATTTTGGGGGAAAAACTAAAAAAAACAAACAGAAGTAAACCAACAAACAAAAAAAGAAACCTGAAAAGGGCATTCTTCTTGCTCTCTGTGACTTCCTGGCAGCTAAACAAGCACAGTGTCTGAACAGAGGTATAAGCAATCAGCGATGCCAAATCCTAAAGCCAAAGCTAAGCATGCTGCAATTGCTCGCATAGCTGAGTCCTCATTGGCACAGCCTGAGCTCTGGTTTGTATATGGCTGAGCTGGCCCCCACCTCCCCCAGGGCCAGCAGACATCGCAATAGAGGTTTGCAGAGAGTTAGAATACAGATTTAAAGTGAAAACTTATGATTTACATTCACAATAACATCAAAAGAACCATATTGGGTACTACCAGGATTACACACAACAATAATTTACTGCTGCTTGATACCAGTTACTAGTTATCAGACCTCAAGACTTACGTTTAACTAATTCAGCCATTTTTGTCTCATTCATATTTTTTGCATTCCTTCACACCTTTTAGTGCAAATAGGACATTCCATAATTATTACTGATTTTTGCTTCCAGGTGAAGCTTATCTACACTGCATTCACTGTGCAAATCAGCTGTAGTGCTTCCATTTAATGTGAAAGGTACAGAACTGTGTACTTCAGGGAACAAGGAAAAGCACAAATGGAACATTTGACAACTACTGCAAAACAGCACAACTCAGCTAAGCACTGCCACATCTCTTAGGTGGCACAAGAAAGGCTTCACTAGCACTAATAGTTAAAGTACAAGAAATATTCTTTGCTGTTTGGACTGAACTTTTAGCAAAGACTGTCCTCTTCCATTAAGTGTTAAAGATAAGACTATGTTCTTTAAATTAGAAATTGCAGCATATACCTAAATTCCTTAATCTTTCAGAAGCTACTCCAATTCCAGCTTCCCTCTAGGCACTGGCTTGTGAGAGACCTTTCCAGCTTAGTCTATAAATTCAGAGTTTACTTGCTGAGCTGTCATCCTAACTTTTATTACCTGCTGGGTCCTCTCCTTGCACAAACTCGAACTACACAAGAAGAAAGAGTAAGAACACGACAGAAGCTGACACATTCAGAAGCTTTCCTGTGAACGCTTACAGTACTTTTTAAGCAGATAAAGAACAGAGCAAATTAAAGATCTACAAACTATTTACCTTGCTTTAAGGAACTGTAAAACTAACACCTAACCTTAACTGGAATGAATCTAAGTTCCGAAGTCTAACCAACACACATGCGTGTGTATATGTGGGCAGGAAAGGCCAGGATGGATGGAGGTGCGAGCAACCTGGTCTAAAGGGAGGCTTATAGCAGAGGGTTTGAACTAAATGACCTTAAAGGTCCCTGCCAACCCAAACCGTTCTGTGATTCTATGATTCATACCAGGTCTGACAGGGACATGACTGTGTGTGCGTGGAGCACAACCGTTCCCATGCCAATGCTATTGGCCACACCAGCTCTCATTTGCACCCATGTGTGCAGCACCCATGTTTCAGCTACTCAGAAATTGTAATTGCCTTGTACTACTACCAAGAGCCTAACATTGATGTTAATAAAAGGAAAATCACTCCTGACTCCCGTGCAGCACCACTTCTGCTCAACTACATTTATTAAAGAACTTTGCTCTTCAAAGTGCCCCTTCAAACACCACAGAGAGATCACTCGAATAACTCTGAAGTAGATTTTTATGTTTTGAAGTTGTGTACTGATAAGCCTGAACCGTAGGAAATTCTGCTACAATGTAAGGCAATAAACCTACCATGTTAACAGGGGCACTTTACCACACTTAGCTCATTTGCTCACTGCATAAAACAGCTGCTCTCTGCACCTTTCCTATTACAAACAGCAGCGCAAGAATTTGTTTCATTCCAAGACAAATTTACAGCAGCTCTCAGAAACAAATGATCTATGCCAAAGCTATTGTCATCGCTAGTGCTGATTTGCCAGCACATACATTTTCTCCCACTGGAATGTTTAAGGTCAAACTAATCAGAGAAAACACAAAGTTTGCTGCAAATAACACAGAGGATTCATTTGATATTCACTCATGATGCTGTGTAAAGAAAAATAAAAGCAATCATATTCAGCAATATTTTGTTTTCTCCCTGCAAAACCGACATAAAGCACAAGCAAGTTTCTCCCTTTCCCATTCTGGTGCTGATAGTTGCATTCTTCAGCTTAAAACCAGTTTGCTTGTAGGCTCCTTAATAACAGCAAAGCAGAAACCTGGAAAATCTCCAGAGAAGGTCCACTAGAAGTATCAACTTTGAAAAAAGTTGATTGATATTTGAAAAAAGACATGAAAGAGAATACCACATCTGAGACAGGACAATGCTTTTTGACTCCTGGTTATCGCTGTTAATCAATATCATCTACAGTCTCTCAGCAAAGATAAACCTTACAGATATCCCTGTCCTTCAAAATTTGTTATTCCAGAAACATCATAAATTATCAAGAGAAGCCATACCATTTTATTTTCTTTTTAAGAAATAAATTGACGGAAGCACGCATTTTTGCTATATAAGTGTTGGTATGGTCCTCTCAGAGGTTGCCCATTCTAACACCCATCACTGCATTTGCGTTCCATATTACTAAAACTGCTGTCATCCACGTGAACTACCATGTGAAGCTGTTTGTTTTAATTACCATAGTAGTACAATGTTTCCAGAAGGGATTTGTGTTTTAATTGTTTGTTATATATACAGGTATATTCATAAATAAGGAATCTTTCAAAGAAAAGGCATTCCCCTGTCCGTGGAAACTTCCCTCCATGCCTGGAGACTTTCAAGGCGAGGCTGGATCAGGCCCTGGGCAACCTGATGTAGCTGTGGTGTCCCTGGTCGTTGCAGGGGAGTTAGACTACATGGGCCTCAAAGGTCTCTTCCAACTCTAAGGATTCTATGATTCCATTAAATTATCTGAAAGTCGTGTTTTGTTTTTAAAGCAATAGTTTCAGTATCTGTCACACTCAGAATATTCTGTGCTATGACTTAAAAATTCACTGGGGTGAAGTGAGTGAGAGCAATCACAGAAGTGGTGTAGCTTAATGAGCTGTTGTGCTGTATGGGAACTGTTGAATCACGGCCTGAACCTCTGACTGACCACCTGAGGTGAGCGCTGAGTCAGCTGCAGGGGCACAGGTAAACACAATCTCACCTGAGTGACTCCTAGACCCCATTTAAGGGCTGACTCCCCATAAGGAAGGATCTCTATCTGGAGATCCTCCCTTTGGGAACCTTCCTGCAAGCCCAGGATATGGGTAAGATCTTTATATCGCTTATACTTTGTAACAACGTAATTTTCCTAATCCAATACTGTTCGCTTTAGCCATACATGTGCAAACCTCTTGAATTAAAGCCCAGAATAAGCAGCATTACAGAAAAGAGCTATCAGAATTGAATAGCACCTTATGTCGCAGCACTGAAACAAGGGTCCCTCTGCCATCATCTCCTGCTCCTTTCAGGACTTGCATACATCACCTCAGGAGAGCACTGCTTTGCCACCACTGGTTCTCCACAGCCTTGGATTGCCAGTACACCTCAGCAACCCCATCTCCAGATGTAAAGAACACAGCATGCTGCTTCATTGCAAATCCTGCCCGATAAACTACTCCAAGATGATAAAAGTGCATTTCCGCTCGCCAGAACTCCTCCTTTTAGTAAATTTCACTTTCATAAAGAATAACTCCATTCTAGCTCTCCTCAGGAGGCCAGAGCTGGGAAGATATCCAGTATAAACAGAAAATAAAGAGCTATCATTTAGCATTCTGAACCACAATGGCTAGTCTCCAGCTATAACACAAACGCCAGAAATCATGAAGCTCCTGTAACCATCTTCTTTTTTCCAACCCAGGTATGTTTACTGGACGCATTCACACAAACAATGAGGCAGCTGCCTTCCTACGCGGCTAGGACTTGTGTGCATCAAGAAAGAAATGAGGCAGTGATACAGGAGCTGCAAACCAAGCCATCATCAATATGCTATAAAGCTTTACAAACGAGTAATTTGTGTCTTCACCATGAAAAAATCCCCCTAAAGCCTACTTTAGAGCAAACTGGGCAACTGCCAAAAGAAAGCCAGTTCAATGATGTTGGAACTTGCAAGTTTTGGATTGGGATTACGTATTAACAAGACAGAAGAAGCATATATTCTGCAGTGAGTTATTTGTTTTATGAAGTCAGAGCAGCTCAGGATTCTTAAATCCATTTTGACACATTCTTTCAAAAAGGCTGTTTGTCTTCTTTCTCCTTAAACCAATAAAGCAGCATGCTGGCATTTATTTTTCCACGATTACTCCAATTCAGAGGACAGACCAACATTCCCTTGCCAGATACCGCTCTCTGCATTAATAGGGGAATCTAAAGAGCTACACTGTAATTTTTACAAGCGATATAAGAAACTGAAAGTTTTCCTGAAGCTTCTGAAAATGACAGAAACGCATTCAGGCAAAGTTAATTGATAGTATAGTAAATATGCTCTGCATTTCTCATGACACTCATCTGTAGAAGAAAAATTATCCTCAAATGGCTACCAATTCTAACAAACAGTGGTGATCCAGTAGCGCAGACAGCTATCCTTTTGGGGATAGAGTGGGAGCCAACCCAAAGCAGGATCCGCAACAGAAGAAAAATCTCTGCTCTTCTGACACTGATATTTGATGACTTCCAGGCTGGGTTTGCCCACTGTATTTCTCACAGTAATTCTGATAATTCAATCTGTTTTTTTCTCAGAAAAACAATAATCAAGTAGCTTGTAACTTATTAATGCAATTTCCTCCTTTTTCACTCTCCTAGTCCTTCTACAGTTTATCACTTGTCTATGAACAGTGAGCTCCTAGAACAGAAAACTTCATAGAATCATCAAGATTTGAAGCTTTAAACAGAGAACAAACATTACTGCAGTTAAGTAGAGACAAAAGCATACTGAGAAAATGAAATTAATTACTCCTAGGAAACATATTTACTAATGTTGCTTCTTCTCTGGCATCACATAAATACTGGAAAGAAGGAAGGAGTGCTCTAGCTCTTGCTTATTAAAAAAAATTACCACAGGGTTATTCAATGCCACATAATCTGGAGGAGTTTTATTACAATGCATAACCCCTGCCCAAAGCAGACTGCAGCCCTCAGACCAACATGCAGTAAAACAAGATGAACATCAAACAAATCTGCAGAATTACTGTCAGCGGAAGTCCACATTCCTACACCTGAATCCCCAAATCTGACTGCATTAAACTACTCCTGCCTCCAGAAAGCACCTTTGCAAGAGTTGCACAATTATTCCATAATCTGTTGCAATGCACAGAGACAGGATCTTAGCCAGAAACTTGAGTTTTGGCATAGAAGGAACAGATAACCTGCCCACTCTCTGCATGTTACCAGAAAGGAGGAAAAAGTTTGAAATCCCTCTGCTCCTCCATCACAGATACAAGCATCTGCCACCTAGAGAGCTGTTACTAACTATTAAGGTCTGATCAAGTTGCTCTATGAAATACAATAAGCCAGGAGATAATGTAAGCACATACAAAATACTTTATGAGCAACTAGCAATAATGGCTGAGTGCTCCTAACTGTCCATGTGATTTCAACACCTTCCAGCAAACCTAATACTATGCATGTCTCAAGCAGCACTCCTTCACAGAAACCCTTTTTCCTCCTCCGGATTAAAAAAATTGGGAATGACTCATTTTTGCATGTTTTAAAATGGCTTTAATACCTAAGCACATGTATACGAATGATAAATACTTTACCACCTCTACGTTCACACAGCAACCATGTACCTGGGTTTGGGTTTTGAGTTTAAGTCACCTCCAAAGACAATGAGTACAATTTCCTGTTAGATTCACTAGAAAAACTTTGCCCAAGTTGAAACCATGAGATCAGAAACTCTTTTTGTCCAATATTGCTTAAACCATCACACTTCAGAAAACTTTTACTTTTCGCTTTAAAAAACAAAGAAAACTTGCACATGGTGACTGAAAATAGAATTTGGAAAACAAAAGCAAAGTGAGAAAACTTACAAGGACTGTAAACCGCTCAATCCTCTGATGGCTTCGTTAGGTACAGTCTTCAGCTGGTTGTTCTGTAGGGTTCTGTAACAACACCCAGTGCATCAGTGCAGTACTTTGACAATAACGTTTATACAGAATACCCCACAGTCCATGTCTAACCTACACAGCAGAATGTGACATCATCACATTCATTTTCTTGTGAAATCATCCTATATATGCTACAAAATACACAAACCTGTATTTTTTCTTAAAACTGCATCAATACACAAAACGTTAAGAATCCAATTTACAAAGTACACTCATAACCAAGCACCACTGAGCACAACAGCAAGAAGATACAGAATGAAACTAGAGCCAAGAAGAATTGTTATCCTGTATTTTTAAAAACTCTCTTGTGGGACAACATACTATTGCATTATGAGTACTTTTTATAAAGTGAATGCAAATAACTGAGATCTCACATGTTATTAAGTATGATTAGGTTTGGATGCATATTAGGGTAACTGCTGTTGGACATGTAAGTTAACTACTAATTAATAACTAATTTTTCAAGAACTGCTAGATTTTCAGGCTCCTCCAGAGCTGAGTATCCCAATGGAAAGACTCTTGAAGGCCTTGACACTGGGCATTTTGTTCCCAAAACATCGTGGCAGATCAGTAGTTCCCTCACTTGTGCTGTGTGTTCATGCTTTTTCTTTACGACCTCAGAATCCCTCTTCATTATGTTATTTAAATATCTATTTAATTAACTATCTATTACCCTGCCAGCAACTGGAAATATTTCCAGCAGCTTAAATGCTACTGCAGAAAACCTTTTATCCTTAGCTACGGAAAAGCAGTTGAAGCACATGTTCTAAGCTTGGAAGAAAAAACAGGATATAAGAAACCGGGCATTCAATTCAAACTTTTTATTTTTAATAAAAACTTTATTTCCTAATATTAAGTCATTTTCACCTAAAGCAACATCAAACTATCAAAATGATTTCTATAACCCTTAGTGGACAATGCAAAGGTCAACCAGTATCGTTAAACTCTAAGTACTAGACAGTCTTGAGTATCTGATGGAATAGAACGAGGGGCTGAGAATAAGAAAGAGCTTTGTATGTCCTTCATAACGTTTCTTCTTAAGATTCTAATGCTACAACCTATACCTCATAAAGAAAAGTAAGTGCTCCCGTTAAATGCAGAAATTACAGTTCAGGCTGTTAAAGAAGAAGTAGGAGCACTATACATTTTTTGAGGGGGTAACAATACTGTTCTAGCAAAGAAAAGAAATCTCCATCCAGACTATCAGTAAATAGACTGACTGTGCAGTAAGAAGGCATATGAGGCTCTAAAACCCAATTACTTACAGAACTTTGAGTTCTTTCAACCCAGACAAGGCCTTCGGATGGATAAAAGAAAGGTCATTGCCAGCCAGTCGCCTGGAAAAAAATTGTAATAATAATTTCAATCATTAAATACAGCACTTCTACAATCTTCTAACATGAAGAAATCAGCAATGCAACAATTCCTGCAAACAAGTAGGCAGTCTGAATACAAGTATGCCATATGTTTGATCTTCCAAGTTTGTATCAGGTAGTTCAGTCGTTACATATCTTTCACAACCAGAATTCACGCAAACTTCAGGGATAAACTTTTGCAAACATGCTAGGCAAAAAAAAAAAAAAAAAAACAACAAACAACACACTACAGAAAGATGAAGCATCTTCTTATGGTAGTGAGCTTGAACAATGCACTTCCCACTATCAACTCGACCCTTTGGCACTGCTTTGGTGAAATGCATGCTCTGTTATCCATGTGTTTTTAATCTATGCAGCAGTTTCTCCAGAAACTATGCAGTGAAGGAAGACCAGCTAGATGCTAAGGAGAGGCAGGGAAAAGTTTATAATAAAGTCTCAAACACAAAGATAATATTCACATGGAGGCAGAATATTTATGGTGTTGACAATTGACAGAGAGCCTGCCAATATTATCAAGACATCATCTCAATCATCTTTCACCTTTTTTTGATAGTTATTTGGACATATTTTTCAGGAAAGAAATCAGTTTTGAGGGGAAGGAAAGAGAGAGAAAGAAAACAGAATCCTCAGCCATACTTGTGTTGCCTCAAAATGTGGCTGCTTTCAAACTTGGACTGCTGGACATCAGCACAAACTAAACTGTGAAAACAACCGCGATATTGGAAGTCATAAATCCAGGAGGGACTGCAAAAGACAAAGCAGGAAAGCAGAAACATCAGTCCCACCAGCTGCTTTCCAACAGCTCCACCCAGCCCCCACTCCTTGCTCTTCAACATTTCACCCATATCCTGAGCAGCAGACACTGTGTGGTCCAGCCTTTGCTGAGGTCTCAGTGCTGTGACACGAGGTATTTTTTTTAGGGGTAGAAGTCAATAATGCAGAACACCTGCTAATCCACAGCTGCCAAAAGATGCCATCATTTCAGCCAAAGTATTTGCTTTCAGACTTGGTTTCATATCCAAGCTAAGCAAAATCAGCACTGGAATAGGTTGTAAAATGAAATCATCCGGTGGAAATACTACATATGATGCAGCATTAATAATTAAAAAACAGTATATGTGCTTTACAGGATATCAAAGTACACCACTGTTGTTACAGGGAGATGAAGTGAGCCAGCTACACTAAGGGGAAAATAATATTTCTAACAGGAAAAGAACAAACTAGTAACATCTGAAGTGTCAAGCTTGCCAGCACAAAGCAACATTAACACATTTTTATCATGCTCTCTACTTTTAACTACCTAACAGAGATTGCCCGAAGCATTTGATTCCAACACAAATCTGCTCACAGCAGAATTAATGACTTAATTAATTGCTGCTGCCTAATAGAGAACATGATAGCTCTGTTTATCAAATCCATTTGTCAAAGGTGTAAGATTTTATTTATAAGAGGAGAAGAGGATTGCTCACTGTCAACAGAGTAGTTTGATTTTATAAAATGGTTCCTATCACTCAAACAGAAAGAAAAAGAAGAGCTGGTTCTCTACACCAGTGTTTTCTCAGTGATCTGCAGAACGTGGTATTCAAAACAACAAAATAGAAATCCTTAAATCAAGAATAACCTAGCTGAGGCTTCAGCACTGAACAACTTTGGCTCTTAAACTGCAATCAATTCCCAGTGCCTAGTGCCCACTTCCAAAAGCAGCAGTGCTGACCAGCTTTTGCTCAGCAGCTCCAGCTCAACCGGGCTTCCCAGTGAAAGGAGTTGGAGTGCGATGTATCAGGCATATGCTGTAATTTCCTTCTCTCCCCAAAGAGACCCAGGATTATGATTTGTTTTAAAAAGCTAAATTAAAGTCAGTCAGATAACATCCCTCAGCTCTACAGAGTGTCGCTCACTGAGTGCCACTAACAAAATTTACAGAGAGCTGGAAACTAAATACAGCGGAGCCGGAGCAAGGATTGCGTGACTTCAAACAACAAGACTTAGCGTTCCTCAAGGCAACTCCTATTTATTCAGCCTTTTGCAAGCAACCAAGTGAAAAAAGAAACTGCAATCCATTACATTTCCGTTTTTCCTAAACCTGGCAGCCCTCCAGGAAACAGGATACAACTAGCCAAGTGTGCAAACGCTTTACTAATCAGTTTACCAAACATACATTTATCATTCGTGTCCTAGCCTTGGGGAGTGTGGCTGTTCCTTAGCAGCTTGAGGTGCAGCTTTCCAGCAGGCAAAGACAATAGGTTGGTTTGTGCAATGTGCCTGCCTCCACTGCAGCCATGCGCAGCAGGGCTGGGCTTCTCTTCACATAGCCAGATGCATTTTCAAGAGAGAAAAGAGTAAATAACAAGGTGTTCAAGAACTACAGAGATGTAGCACTGAGGGACGTGGTCAGTGGGCGTGGTGGGGCTTCACTATGCTGCTTGGGCCCAGTTCTGGAAGCTTCCATGCCACAGCGAGAACTCCAAACTGCTATGAAGTGACACCTGGAGGCAGCCCTACCTTTAAGCTGAGAACCCATCCTATTCTTCTTTTTGAGAATAAACAGTTTAAGAGACTAAGGCTGAATGTCAATCAACAGCTCGCTGGCCAAGTGATATCAGTGTTCATTTAGAGCTGTATCTCCAAAAGGCGTAGGACTATAAAACAGACTAATCTACAAAGACAGCCCTATGTCCAGGGCTGCAAGGATTCTGCATTAGTGCATCTCAGCTACCTCAGAGGTTTTCTGAGGCAGCAGTGGAATCACAGTTGTAATGAAACACACTAGGTAGCTTTATTCTAGGTTGGCAATCTCTTTGGAACTGTAATGCTGAGAACTACACTCTTCTATTCTTACTGAGGGAGGGAAAAAAAAAAGGTGTTTCAAAAGGATCAAATTTCTGCAAATTTGGACAAATTCAGATGTACAAAATCTATTTCAGAGTAGCAAGATATCAGAGAGGACATATGGAGGACAAAATACTTCTGCTATGCTGTCATCTCCGGTAGGAATCCAGTTGTAGTTTTGTGATTTTTGTTGTTGGTATTCCACATCAGAACAGCATATAAAACAGTTGGAGTTAAAGAGTTAATGTTCTGGTTCTGAGGACTGCCTTTTCTGGGCATTTTGGGTTCTCAGAGTTGAGGGAAGGCATTCCTGGAGGACCTGGGGCGCAGAGGAAGAAAGGTGGAGCTCCTGGCAGGACAGGAGCCGCGCTCTTTCTCTCCCTCCCTCGGTTTGCTGTGGAGAAAAGCACGTGCTTCCCCTGCATAAGACCTTGTATTTGGCCACTCCTTTTCTCTCACATTTTGTTTGATTTTGTCAGATTTAGTAAATTACCGTTCCTCCACAGATCCTTGCCACTTTTTTTTTTTTTTTTGTTAGATGCAACTGCTATCTCCCTACCCTTCCCCCTCTCCCGAAGCGCACAGCCTGCCCAGGGCTGGCTGCGCTGCAAAAGGCAGGGCAATTTTTTCCCCCCCTCTCTCCTTTGTCTATTTTCTGGCCTTTCTGCACTCCTATCATGGACTCAGATATAGAAATAACTCTGTGACACCAGGACACTCTAATTATTATTTTAAGTGGCACAGTAAATGATCTTCAGATGTAGAGGACACCTTGTTATTAGAGAAATCACGATACAATCTGTCTGTAATCAGGCTATAATCTTCCACAGTATCTCATTCTTAGAGTACAAAGCATAGCTTCTTGCACTGAAATTCTTCTAAAAGCAAAGACTATTCTCTTTCTTTTGGGAAATTAAGAATCCTGCGATTATGAGTCTGGCAACCCTGCAGCACATTAAATGGGCCAAGTTAATCGCTAGTGTCACTCCAAGATCAGGAAGGATGTCCCACAGATGCATCTTTGGCTGTAACAATTAAAACCATCACTCTCATTTTGATAGGACACAATATGAACATCCTGGAAACCTCTCCGCTCGTCTTTCATCCCAGATGGTGGTGAACCTAAGGTTACTGATAAAGAATAGATCTCCTTCCATCCTTCTGAAAGGCTCACACTTGCACATAGGGAGAGACAGAAGTTTTGCTTTGGGCTTTTTGTATGTTTTCGTGTGGGTTTTTTTTTGTTTTGCTTTGTTTCTTGCACCCTGGTAGTACACTAACTCTACCTGCCAATCTTGTCTCCAATAATAAAACACAGGATACTTTCTCCATGGACATACTGTAATCTTACTTTCTCAACAGAAAAAAAAAAAAAAAAAAA
>PPHD01024906.1:0-11952 GCA_002909625.1 Bambusicola thoracicus
TTTTAATAAAAATACAAAATGAGGGTAGACCAGTGGATAAGTTGAATCAAGAAATGCTGAAGGCGAGGTTGAATGGGGACCGGAGCAGCCTGATCTATTGGGTGGCAACTCTGTCTGTGACAGGGAGTTGGAACCGGGTGATCTTAATGGTGCTTTCCAACCAAAGACATTCCATGACTCTATGATCCTCTGATAAGAGTACACAGTACAATCTGTTTGCAGCGTCCAGAGTGCCTGTTACATGCTCAGTGGTTATTCTCCCAGACCACTTTTTTGGCCAGAATGAGTTAAATTTCAAAAGGTTTTGCTTTTTCGTCTTTGAAGATTGAAAATGCATATGTGAAGCCTTCAGACAACCAAGGACATGCTTCTCTTGGGGAGCTGAAGCCTCTTAAGCTTTACAGCCCATTAGCAGAAGCTCCTCTGCAGCATGCACGTGAACCATGCAGTACAGATGTGTGGCCCGTCCAGTCCCTTGCAGGGATGTTTCCTCTTCTGTGGAGGAGGCATCTGAAGGCCAGCTCATGGCAGTGATTCCTGGGTGAAGACGGGGAATGGAACTTCAGGAACAAAAGAAGTGTTTTTTCAGTGCCTTCCTTTCTCTCTCATTCCCTAGGGGACAGTAGGAAAGTACTCAAATTCTTAGATGCATTAAGTAATGAAAGGCAAGAGTGTTCTGATGTTCTGTCTTAACAAACACAAAGCCCTACAAAGCTTTACTCACAGTCATTTCAGAAAGCAGAAGGTGGCGGTTGATTGGAAGTATGGAATGCAGAAGACGGAACAACTTTTAAAGTCCAGAGAGATAGGATTGAAGGGATTTTTACTCCGTAAGTGACACATCCCTTCATTTTCTTATTTATTAACCCCTCCTTTGCCACAGAAATACAAGGAGCTGCCTAGGGAGTTGACACAGAGATAAAGTGGGGTATGGAAGTAGAAGTGATGATATCCTTAACACTTAACATGCTAGGCTGGCTATGTGCTAAATTTGTAAGATTCAGGCTAAGTTATCTAGCTGGCACCATAAGCGCCAGCACAACTGCCTAGGTAATTTGGTGTCCAATCATACCTGTTTTCAGGACAGGACCAAAAATCTCAGTGTGTGTTTGTGGAAATTGACCAGTTTGTGAAACATGTTCAGTGTGCTTCTTTTTTGTACCATATGTGAGTATGTGATCAGAGTGGAGACAATGAGCAAGCAAAAAAGCTGATAACACGGTAGGTTGGTCTAGCAGGTATAGAGAAGTGCTTTCATTTAGTTGGTTGCGCTTTTCAAGCCCAAACAAGGGAACAGTCATGGAGGAAACATCTGTTGATACACTCTGAAAGTCTGCTTCTCTGTCTTTCACATGAGTCATAAGATCTGGCAACAAGAAATATAATACTTTTCGGTGATTCCTTGTGAAACAAAAGGGAACCACGTGCTATTACTAGGCTGTCAGGGATATTCTCCCACAAGCAACCTGGCACCTGACTGCTCACCAAGAACATGTGCTTGCAAAGTCTTGAGTGAGAGATGGTAAAGCACAGCCTACCTTCTGGGGTGAAGGATATGCTACACTTAGTGATTTAGGAGGTGTGAATGAAATGAGATGCAAAATGTTTCTGAAAGGTAGAATGTGGCAGATGGAGATAATCCCTAACCTGCCCTGGGAGGGATAGGTGGTAGTGGTTGTCTCACACTTTGGTAAAGTGGTGTGTTATGCTTCCGTCATAAATTTTCACTGAAATACCCATTTATTTTTAACCCTTTTCATGGAATTCATATAATGGTATTTGAGTTACTGTAACTGTTTCTGAAGTGCATATGTTTGGAGTAAAACGTATGTGAGTGTATGTTGCACAGGTAGTATCTGTATATGTAAACAGATGTATATGTAAAAATATGTAAAAACACTTTCTCCCATACCAAAGGAAGGCATCCTGTACCTGCAATTGCATCCAGATGTGTTAGAAGCCTGCAGTCCTGTCACCTGCCTGCTAATACTTTCCAAAGGACTCAACCTCATGTTGCACATGTCTGAGCAGCCCAAACAGCTGCCTTTATTATCAGGATGAAGAAGAGGAGATAGTAATAGTGATATGTAAGTGCAGGAAGTTAAGCCCGTGGGGGAAGTGCCTGCAGGAGAGGAGATCTCCTTTCACCTAGCTTGAGTGACAGCTTGAGTCACAAAAAGCCACACATTCGAGAGAACTTGGTTTAGATTATTTTGTTGTGTAACAAAAACTTGACTGAAGGTTCAGCCAAAAGGAGAGCAACTCTTCTAATCTGCTTTTGCAGCATTTTAAGATTCCCGCAATGTAAGGAAAACGTTTTCTTGAATCTGAAATGTGGAAAGGACTGAAAGCTCTGACTGACTTTTAGTGCTTTTCTGATCTAAGCTTTTGATTTGTTCCTTGGAGGTATGAAGTGAAACGCATCTGATGGATCATGAGCTCAAATGGAGAGTTCTTAGTAATATGCAGATCTATATATACGTATATAGATAAGTGTATTTAAGAAATATTGCCTGATAATTTGAACTCTATGTCTGCTCAGTAAGATGAACAATGAAGTTTACTGCAGTTTTTGCTACTGCTATATTGAGCTTTGTATTAAGAAAAAAATATGGGACATGGGGTAGAAGGATCAGGCTTGATGTCATTATTTTTGGGTGGATGTTCTGAGAAAATTGCAGGATGGAACAGGGTAGCACCGCTGACTTTTTTCTGGGGCATTAAGAAAGACTCATGCTTGCAGATGGAACTGTAGTGTACACTGTGTTACATTAAAGAGAGATAGTTTACTTTCAGGAGTTTCCAGTCAGATAATGTTAAGAAAATAATGGTGATATGTTTTGTCTGTGGATCTTGAGTGGCTGTGGAAGCCAGTCTTCCTGCTTTACTATCCGTTTCTTCTTTAAGAGGCTTCCTCATCTCTCTGATATCTAGATTCCAAAGAGCAGGAAATGCTACTAGTTATTTATGCTAAGTATTGTCAAAATAAAATCCAAAATATTTTAAATCCTCACTTTCAAGCGTATGTTTTCTCTCCTAATGTTCCTAATAGTTTCTAAGAAGTGGTAGCTTGCCAACTGCTCAGTACTTTTGTGGCCTGTTTCTTTTCAATCATTTACTAATCAGTCTTGTAAAATATTATTTAGTCTCATTTTGATAGGATCACAAGGTGAAGTAGATTTTCTGGTCTATAGCCATGAGACGATGAGCTGCTATTTATGTATAATATATTTGTTGCATTTTTATTCTATATATTATACATACAGCCTATACAGATGGTGTTAAACTTTGATAGGGAAAACTGTTTATTAAATCTTTTTATAGCAATGCGTGTGCTTATTGATTTGCTGCTCTAGTTTTTCGCCTTTGATAATGCTTGTAAACATAGCATTTTATGAGGAAAAGCTGCAACCCTTGAATCAGAAATCGATTGTTTAAAAGTTACTTTATGAGATTAGGGTTTCAGTTTGGTTCTGGCCAGTCTCGTAGACTGATCTCCCTTCCTGAGCATTTTCACCTCATTAAGTTTGTGTAGACCAAAGCGTGCTCTGACACTGTCTCTTCATCACTTTACCTGTTACTGAGTGCTGCAGCAGGGACCATCCGGATATGTAATAGAAAAGTAATGAAGAACTTAGCCTTATATATGGAGCAACAGCATTCAGTTTGCTTCGCTACAATAGCATTAACATCCTATTGCAAACAAGCATGAAAGCAGTAGACCTTATTTATCTCGCTAGTCAGCAGTAATCACTCTTGACGGTGCACCAGAGCCAGATTTGCTGAGTGAGGAGATGCCTTTTTTATTCTGTTATTTATCAGAGCAGAACTGCTGCCTTTACACTCAAAGCACTTTATTTATTTATTTTGAAGATTGCACTCTTGCAGATGAATTGAAGTGTAAACCCATTTGTGGAGAAACTGCATTCAGAAAAGTACTTCAAACCTGCTTTTAAAGGTTATTTCCCACACTTTTTTCCCCCCCCATTATTCAATATTTATCAAATAGATTCAAATAAACTTGCTATTTGGTGAAGTTATTTGTATGCTACCCTGGAGCTGTTGATAAAATGCCTGTGATAAAATACTAGTCAGACTATATAGAAGTAGGCTGTAGCAAGCTAGAGCATAGCACAAGACCAGCATGGGCTCTTCAGATGCTTCATTTGTTTTTAACTTCATTATTTGTCTTTAGACATGAAAAATGGAGTGACTTCAGTTTTATTCACCTTTCCCAAAGGGGGAAGAGGGTCTCTGGGGAAAAACTAGCAGGTCTTATTGGCAGGGCTTTAAACTAGGTTTGAAGGAAGAGCTGGGTAATAGTGAGCCTGACCATGACAAGGTGTGGGACAGCTTAGGTTAGAGAGACAAGGTGCTAGTGGAGGCCCTCAACCTGCTGCTCTGAGATGTGCTGACAACACTGCAGCTCATCTGAAATCTTATGAGCATGAGCCAGGGACTACTGAGGCAATAGGATAAGAGAATAGGGAAACTCAAGTGAAGTACTTCACAGGAATTAAGGAGTTACTCTCCAAGAAGGCACCAAGGCCATAAAATCATAGAAGGTTGCTAAAGACCTACAAAATCATTTAGTTCAACTGTCTGCTATCACCAATAGTTCTCACTAAGCCATGTCCCTCAACATGATGTCTAAACATTATTCAAACATCTCCAGTGTTGGTGACTCCGCCACCTCCCTGAGCAGCCCATTCCAGCACTCGACCACTCTTTTGGAAAAGCAGTATTTCCTAACATCCAGCCTGAATCTCCCCTGACGCATCTTGAGGCCATTCCCTCCAGTCCTATCACTAGTTACACAAGAGAAGAGGCCAACCCCCAGCTCACTGCAACCTCCCTTCAGGTAGTTATAGAGAGCAATAAGGTCTCACCTGAGCCTCCTTTCTCCAGACTGAACAATCCCAGCTCCCTCAGCCACCTCCCATAAGGCCTGTGCTCCAGACCCCTCACCAGCTTTATTGCCCTTCTCTGGACATGCTCCACGGCCTCAATATCTTTCTTGCAGGGACGCAAAACTGAACACAGTACTCAAGGTGTGGTTTCACCAGTGCTGAGTACAGGGAGACAATTACTTCCCTGTTTCTGCTGGCAGCACTGTTTCTGATGCAAGCGAGGATGGCATTGGCCCTCTTGGCCACCTGGGCACACTGCTGGCTCATGTTCAGCTGAGCATCAACCAATACCCCCAGATCTGTTTCCTCTACACTGTCTTCCAGCCACTCTACCCCACGCCTATAGAGTTGCCTGGGATTGCTGTGGCCAAAATGCAGGACTTGACACTTGGTTTTGTTGAACCTGATCCAATTGGCTTCAGCCCAGTGATCCAGTCTGTCCAGATCCCTCTATAGGACCTTGCTACCCCCAGGCAGATTGACGCTTCCTGCCAACTTGGTGTCATCTGCAAACTTACTGAGGGTGTTCTCAATGCCCTCATCCAGGTCATCAATAAAGATACTGAACAGGACAGACCCCAATACTGACCCTTGGGGAATACCTCTCGTGACTGATCACCAGCTGGATTTAACTCCATTCACCACCGCTCTCTTGGCTCAGCCCTCCAGCCAGTTCTTTACCCAACCATCTACCCAGTTGAGGTGCCTCTATACCAACTCACACAGCTTGTGAAATACAAGGGAGGAGTTGGAAGCCACCGTGCTTCTAGAAAATCATGATATAATTGCCATCGCTGAAACTGATGAGATGATTCTCATGACTGGAATGTGGCTATTGATGGCTGAAAGCTGTTCAGAGAGGCCAGATGGTGAAGGAGGGGAAGAAGCAGGGATAGGTACCCTGTGAGGAGTATATGGGTACTGCTAGTGTGTTGTAGGGATAGAATCAGGAAGGCCAAGGCCCAACTGGAAATAGACTTGGCAAGGGGTGCAAAGAGGAATTGAGAAAGGCTTCTAAAGGCATATCAGCCAGAATAGGAAAGCCCAAGAATAAGTACTCTCCTAGTGAACCTAGCTGGTAACAACAGACCAAGGAGAAGGCTGAGGTACTCAAAAACTTTTCTGCCTCAATCTTCACTGGCAATTGCTTTTCACATGTTTCTCAAGCAGATGGATCAGAATTTGGGGACTTAGGGAACAATGTCCATCCCACCCTACTATAAACAAAGATCAGGTTTGCAACCACCTGAGGAACCTGAATATCCATACATTTATGGGTCCCAGTGAGATGCATCCCAGAGTCATGAGGGAATTGAAGGTCAGGTGAAGTTCCTGGTGACTTGAGAAAAGCCAAGGTTATACCAACTTTTAAGAAGGATAGAAGGGACAACCCAGGGAACTACCAACCTATTAGCCTCACCTCTGTGCTGGGGAAGACTGTGGAACAGACCTACCTGTAAGCTATGCTAGAGCGCATGGAAGAGAAAGAGATGATACAGGATAACTACTTTGGTTTTGCCAAGTACAAGTCCTGCCTGACCAACCTAGTGGTGTTCTATGAAGGCATAACTGCATCAGTGCGTGAAGGAAGAGTCACTAGTATCATCTGTCTGAACTTCAGTAAGGCTTTTTACATGGTCCCCCACATCCTTCTTTCCAAATTGGAAAGTTACAAATTTGACGGGTGGACTGTTTGATGAACAATCAAACCCAGAGAGTGGTAATCAATGGCTCAATGTCCAGATGGAGTTCAGTGATGAATGGTGTCCCTCAGTGGTCAGTACTGAAACTGATATTCTTAATATCTAAATCAGTGACATGGACAGTGGGATTGAGTGTGCCCTCAGCAAGTTTGCGAACTACACCAACCTGTGTGGTACAGTCAACATGCTTGAGGGATGGGATGCCATTCAGAGTGACCTAAACAGGCTTGAGCAGCGGGCCCAGGAAAACCTCTTGAAGTTCAACGCATCTGAACCTCAAGAACTTCTGTTTACTTGCAGAATAAGAGGCTAAAGAAAGGGCAAAAAAAAAAAAACAAACCAAACCTTAAATGTGACCTGCAAAAAAATGAAAGGATTTATGGTACTTTGCAAAGTGCAGAGTATGTGAGGCTTGAACTTTCCCCAACCTCTTCCTATTACCCTCTGTGTACTGCTTTGTTTAATATTGCATTTGTTTCATTTTTAGTTTGACAGTTTTGAGACTGATTTGCAAGAAGAGTTCTTGAAACTTCAACATCTTCTTTTAAGTCATGAGACAATTTTAATAGACTTAGATTTCCTTCTGAAATGTGAACTTAGTGCTTAAAATGAAATAGTGAAAAGTGTTTAAAACACTTTTTTCTCATCTACACTGACCTTCTCCCACCTCTGTGGTCATTCAGCTGTTCTGCAGTGAGGAAAGGTGGAAGGAGGAATGTATGCAATTTGCTGGGAACTGCTATGGTCATTGGGGGTTGTAAGCAGGATGATTTGTTATAGTACCTGGAATTTGCTCAGAACCTTCTTGTTGGTGAAGCAGCAGTTATTCAGTTTGTCCATATGGTCACAATATGAACAGCAAGACTTGTTCCTGTTTCTTTCTTTCTTTTTTTTTATACCTTCCAAGCATTTTGCTTTCAACAATATCCTGAGCATTACAGGGTTTGTTCCTGCATGTGGGAATTATGACGAACTGTGGTGTAGGATGTTTGAACCATTAAGTAATGTACAGCCTGCTGCACTTGGCACAGATGCTTACTGCAGCTTCAGCGTGTAGACAAAGCCAAACATACCAGGGCATATTGAGGAGCTACAATTCTTATTTAAATATCTGTCTTTGAATACATACATGTGTATGTGTGTGTGTGTATGATATATATACACACACACACATATATATATTTACATATACATAAATAAATCTATATGTGAATTACACTAATCCAAAATTATGACATCACTTTACAGCTTGACAGATTGTCTGTTCTAGATAGTAAACGTTCATTCTGTGCTCTGTGCCAAAGGACAGCGTTTGTTGTAACCCAATCACTCTCCTCCCCAGCCCCATGGTGAGGCCTCGGTTAAGGGGAGTGTATAAACAGCTGTGGCAAGGCTGTTGTGAATACAGATGTCTTCCTGAAGTGGGATCTCTGAGTCGCCAGGGACCATGCAGGCTGTACTTAATGGGTTTACAAGAACCTCTCCGTGCATCAGCCAACTGAGCTGTGCTGTTGTCCTCCAGAGAAATGCTCCTTTGACTTCTGACCCCAGTCCTTCCACCCATACGCTGTCCACCTTTCTCCTCTGCTCCTGCAGCTTTCTGCCCTTACTCTACCTCCTTGTCATGAGCCCGTTTGCCCAAACAAATTTCCTAAAATTCTGTTGAGCTGCATATCATTCACAGGTTGGTAGCTGTGCTCTAGCCAAGGTCTTTACTTCTGCTCTAGATCCTATTCAGATATAAGTGTGAGACCAAGATGGGAGAGTTTATGTTACTAGCACTCAGGAGTTAATTGTCAATGACTTTCTGACTGTATTGTGGCTTGAGGAATTATAGTGATTGTATTATACAACAATTGTGATCGATACCTCCAATTGTGATTGTATTATACAACTCACAGATCACATCCTGGGCTAACTTCAAAGCTGTTTTGAGTAGCAGGTTGGACTGCATGACCTCCAGAGGTCATTACAAATGCTAAATATTCTGTAATATATACCAGGTCAGTAAGCGTAATGCATTTACGGATTAGATGTTGCAAGCCAAAGAACTGGTGAGTGTAGTAGAGTCAAGAAGCAACAGGTGACTTACAGGCTGAAAGACAGAGGGGAGTTAAGCATGTGTCTTTCTTTTTCAATTTAAGAACCTTGTAGACTGATATTCTAAGGGTCACTGCTATATATTTGATAGATCTTAGGAATAAAGCTCTATGTGTGTACCTTGAATGAATTTTGTTTAATATTCTTTTTCTTAACTCACATGAAGAGAGAGCAAGCTGCAATGTTTAGTGCTAAAGATATGGAAGTGTATGGGGGTAAAATCAAGGTTAAAAAAAAAAGGATTAATTTGTAGCTTTTTTGTGATCTCTGATAGCTCCTTAACATGCTGATATTCCCTTATGCCCACTTAAAAGCAGCTCAGTAACAATATAGTGACCCCACTTATTCACTAGATTAAAACTTTCTACAGTGATCTTTATCCTAGTCTATCTAGTTTATCCTATTTCTATTTTATTCATTTTGCAGTTGACTTATGAAGCTTTTGAGTCACTGAACTTTCATTCTTCATGATACCAAGAATTTGTTTTGTTACTGTCGTCACGTGGCATAAACATATCATTGCTTGTCTATAATGACATGTACCTTCATAAATGTTTGTGTTTATAGTCCAGTGCACATCAGATACTGGTACATAACATACCTTTTGTTGCTTCTTTTTCCTTTTATTTTTTCCTTGAAGTAGAAGAAGAATCAAATACATTTGGAATTTGAATAATAGGTACAAATCTAAAACAGTACAAATACCAGACTGAAAGTGAAATCAACATGGGACTGGTATGTGTTTTATACCTTTGATATCTGCTTTAATTACTGGATATTTGATCTGAAACTACCTTTATTTTTGGAAGATGGATGCTGAAGATTGTTTTCTTTTCATTTGCATTTTTTAATACCAGTATTATTAAGTTACATATCCCCAAACTGAAACCTTGTTCAAGTCCTGAGCCACTTGGAGTTTTCTTGGATCCTCTTTGCAAGTTTTCCAAACTGTGCCCTGGGAGCTTGTGAGGGTGCTGGCTCCAGTAATACGTGCTGCCCACACAAGCCGTGCCATGGAGAGCCTGAATATTGGCCTGAACTCTGCCTTAATTTTCATTATTTTTTTCCTCTTTTTTTTTTTTTTTTTTCCCTGACCATTGGAGAGTGGGAAAAAATAGTATCTTCCTGTTATGGAGTGGGAGATACCTTTAGGGTTATGGGAGTTCCTGCAACGAACATACAAATCTAGATGCACTTGAGATGGCATCCAGCCCAAACCAGAAAGCACAGCCACCAGTTTCAGGCTCCCTTGTCTCTAAGGATGGTTGCAAGCAGGTCGTTCTGCGCTATTGGGTACACCCTCCAGCTGTGGTCTGCTTTGGCAGAACCAGCTGTCAAGGTCCCTGCCATCCATGTGTGTCATTTCGTTGTTTCTTAAGCCAGTGCCAGCTAATATTGCTGCCCCTGCTCCCAGGTGTATTGTTTCTGAAACCTTTGGACTTGGCTCAAGGGGTGTGTGCTTACAACACTGCTGCTTTGGGAGAAGATCCAGCAGTGGAAAACCCCACGGCTGGGCTTGGCCCCGTGAGTTCACAACCACTGTCACTCAAGGGCTGGTGTGTAGCATCTGCTGTGGGCACAGAGGCTAACGGAGTGGCTGCAGCTGTCCCTGCTGGGCTTGAGTATCAGCTTCTGCTGATGGGATGAGCTTGAGAAGCTGCTGGTGTATTTCCAATAACATCTGCTGTTTGAAAGTTTGGTAAAGAAGTGATAACATGTCAATCCTTCTCATTTGGAAGATACCTACTTTTAAAACTGGCTGGCAACCCTGCCTGTGGCAGGGGGGTTGGAACTTGATGATCATTGAGATTACTTCCAACCCAGGCCATTCTGTGATTCTAAACAGATATATTTGTCCTCTAGTGTTTTTCTAGCTCATAAAGTCCATCTCTTTGCTATTTGAGGGTGGATATTCCTCCTACTCACCTTGCTGCTCTTGCTGAGTGCTAATGCCTGCACTACAAAAATAGAAACCAGTGACTTATATTCATTCTTGGTGATACATAACCTTGGAATCTAGTCTGTCATGAAATAAACTGTAAATAATTAAACTATACCTCCGTGGAACCCTCACTGAACCTGGGCGGTTTCTAGTTGCAACCTTATAACAGTTAACATCTAACTAATTCACTTCCCAGAGACTGTTTATATGTGGTAGTCAAAACAAATAAAAAATAAATGCTACCACTTTTTTTTTTTCTTTTTAATGTATATAGCACAGTAACCCCCATGCACAGGTAAAATATGTTTAAAGAAGCACTGATATAGGTGCAGAATAGGTGAAATTCTGTTCCAGCTTGGCCTAGCAACTTAAAATAGGAACTCTTCTGGTTTAGGTTTTTGAATTGGGCAGTATGGGGAGTTCTGAGCAGAAAGATCCATGTGTAGTAGTGCTCAAATTATCCAGTGTGGGATTTAATCCTGGGAGCAAGCATATTGTGTTGAAATAAATTATTTACTGAGGCATTTGGAGCTGAGTGTTAAAGATGACAAAAACGTCCATCTGACTGCACCAGCGTGTGCACAAATATTACTCACACCATGTTTTTCTTCTGGGAGTCATCCTGCTGTACGCAAATCCCCTGATTCTCCTGAAATGTTAATATTTTTCAAAGTCAGTAATTAAGAGTCTGATGGAATCTGGGCAATTGATTGATCTATGGTTCCTTGACCCTCCTTCCACTCACTGGAAAGCGCAGGTCTGAAAAAGAGAAACGGTAGCTTTCATTGGGAGAGAAACTGGTTTGCAACTCTTGATGCTCTCCTCTTAAAAATTTCTTTCCCTTCTAATTGCTAACAGTTTGCACATCATGTAGTTGATAGAAAAATGATTCCAGCTTCCAGACTGTATCCATCTCAGTAATGTGCTGCATCCCACTTCTAAATAGTTCTGAAATTTCCTTCCTGTCCTCTAGCAGGGTTTTCAAGAATTTTGGTAACCTTATGGACTTCCTTTTCCTGCTTTTTAAAAATTTGATTATAAGTATTGAGCTGTAGCTTCAAGTATTTCCTGTATTAGCAATCACCTTTCCAGTGTTTGTTTTCTGCGTGTGATAAGCCAGGGATCTTAAAAAAATGCAGTAAGAATAATAAATTTTAAAAATGGTGGGTGTGAGGTTTTTTTGCCTGCCCTGCTTTGTAGGCTTGGAAGAGAGTAGTGAGGTGCTGGAACGGGCTGCCCAGAGAGGTTGTGGATGCCCCGTCCCTGGAGGTGTTCAAGGCCAGGTTGGATGAGGCCC
>PPHD01024907.1:0-11951 GCA_002909625.1 Bambusicola thoracicus
AATAATAATAATAATAATAATAAATTAATTCAACTGCATCACATGTCAAATGAACCAGATACAAGTTAGCAGACTAAGCACAATTTGGTAAAGCAGAAAGCATCATCAGGGCATGACACTTAGTGACATTTGTTCATTGGGGTCCTTATCCCATTCTCTTCATCTGTTTCTGAGTTAACAACAGCTTCACTTTTTAGTTCTCAAAGACCAATAGAAAATTCACTTTCTAGATGCCTCATTCTCTCTCTCAAAGGCAATTCCTTAGTCTGTGTTTGCCAAGTGGTGCATACCAGCTCCCACCTGGTCTTAGTCTCCAAATGCTTGGACAGTTTCTGTACATTTCCTGATGAGCTGCAACCTTGGACACATCTGATTCAGATGAGCTCTCATCCTCAATATAGCCATGGAGCACTGGTCCTTTGTTTGTTTTTGCAATAGCATCATATTTTAGATGCATCTTCAGTTTATAATCCCCAGTAATCCTCAGATCCTGCTGTGCCTAGCCAGCAGTCCTTAATTCCATGTAAACCATTCTACAGCTGTCTTTATTATATCATGTGTTACTGTTTTCAAGTCATTACCCCAATCTATCAGCATTATATTGAATTTTAATCCTATCTTCCGAAGTGTTGCTCAACACATTGTCTGGGAATTCACCCCACAAGGAGCGTCAGCCCCTGGTCCCTCCTGCCACCTGCTTCCCACCGCTAACCGCGGTGCATGATCTGGTCCTGTGCCAGAGCTGTACAGCACATATTGCACTGCTGGCACTTCTTTTTTCTTGTGGTATTGTCCTTTTCTTTGTAGGATGTCAAACCTATTCAGGACTGTTTCATCCCACTGAAAACCCTTGACACCTGATACCACAGAGATGAGCAGTAATTAGGGGCAGGGCTTATCTGCCCATCTGCAAGTACAAGAAAATGCTTTCCATTTCAAATAAGCAAGGTTTATTCCTCACTTTAAAGCCGTAGCTGTGAGTTCTCATATCTCCACAGCGCTTCAAAAGCACTCCATCAACCTGGGACATGCAATTGCTAAATGCACACATTGCTGGCCCCTCTTCCTGGCCAAAATGGCATGGGTCATGGGGAGCCATGCAGATACAGACTGCAGCACACTGCTCTGTAGCCACTCAATTAGACTGCCTGTTTGTGCTCGGCCTCTCAAGCGCTTGGTGAAAGTAAAATGCTTACACAATTCCTCTGCCTACAAGGCCTTGAAATCTTCAGGGGGCCTGGCTTTGCTGCCTGGTTTTCCACTGACAGGCTGATAGAGACATCACAAATCTCTCCAAAGGCCAGTCACTAGGCTTCTTTCAACATCAAAGGGTGTCAGTGTTCACTCTGCCTAGGAGCCTGGGGCAATATAAATCACACATGAATAGGTGAACTGAGTCTTTGAGGTTAAACTCTCTCTGTATATACAAATATCTCTCCTTGGGTATCTGATGTCATTGTGTTGTTTTCCCATCAATATCAAGTATTTTCTTTCAGTTGTAATATTCCAGTGGAAAGCTAGGCTTTATAGACAAAAATAAATAGGATGTGCTAGGGTGCTGCAGGAAAGGAATTAGCTCATTTTAAAAATGTACTGTCACTGTCTTGGAAGACAAGTCAGTAAACCAGTATCGGGGTTTTTTTTGTTGGGCTTTTTCAATGTCTGTAGCTACAGTCTCTTGGGCTGAACCATCTTTCCTACAGTCACTCAGGTGTGTTTATTCCCAGACATGCCGGAGCCCCTGCCAGGCCCCTGGCTCACCCACAGAGCTTCTGCTTCCACCACAGCTCCCGCTGTAGTCAGGCAGCATGGCCCAGCCCCAGAGCTGGGCAGCAAGAAGCAGAGTTGATGAACACAGATGTCATCCCCTGCAGAGGCTCCAGCCAGCCATGGCCAGCATCAAGGAGGCAGATCTGGGAGCCTGCATTTCTTCTTGGACTGACACCTCACTCAGATGCCGAGTGTCATCTGGCTGTAGAAGACCTGGATGATAGGAAATGTGTTTACTCCTGTTACATCAACCAGCTGACACCTTGGGTCATTAGCTGGAGAAGGCAAAATGCCTCAGTGGTGGCTGTCTGGAGAGTTTGATTCACCCTGACTGGCACAGTTGTGGCACCTCTGTGTGGGGTATTTATCACCTAAAAACAGGAGTCAGGACAGCTGGGCCTGTCACTAAATTACACTGCACAAAGATAGTTCTGACTCCTGCCTACCCTTCTGCAGGCAGGGCCCTGGCAGCAGCTCCCGTGTCAGTGCTACATCAGCACATTCATGAGACGCCTGCACTGCTGCCAACTGGCCCTGCCTGCTCCAAGCAGCAGTACCTGATGCCGCTGCGGAGAAAATTTGGTCCAGGATCTTGTAGAGAGTTCAACAGATTATCACATGGGAGAGAATGCCAAATCCCTGGGGGGCTTGCTATTCCCAGGAAATAAATGGCTATCAGGTTCGGGTTGTTGGCCACTCGAGAGACTTGCTCAGCTCTTAAGCCTCTCCACATCTCACCTGCTCTCTCAGCAGCTGGCTACATCCCTGTGCTTCTGCAAGACAGTGAGAGAAACGTGCAGCTGGTCAGCCTCCATGTCCTCCCATATAGCACACAGCTCACCCTTCCACTGCCACTGCTTTACCTCAACCAGAGAGGGATTTTTCCTGTGGGCAGTCACCCAGCCAGGTCCCACAGCTTTGTGCCAAGCCAAAACGTGAGCTGGGAAACTACCTGGTCTTAAATGATGTGGGTTTAATGAGATTTTTTTATGACCTCTGCAGTAAATTGCCTGTGCTCAGTATTGTGTTTGAGTAACACCCAGCAGAAATTGTAGCAAGGCAGTAATTGCAGAGTATCTGTCTAAGATCTCTGTGCCATGAGGCGTGGATTTTCATTTCATACATTAGTAGCAATTTGCTGCCGTAGTTCCGTATAATCAGTACATTCCTTTTAACTACAGCAGGAAAAGGAGAAGGAGAAAACTTCCCAGCACTGGGAAAACGCTTGGAGCTGCTGTTTGGAAGCAGAACTGTGTGGGTTGGGTGGCTCTCTCCCTTACCTCTCCGGCTGACCAAGGGCTGCATTGCTGCTCAAGTCACATACCCCTTAACACAACGTCACAGATATGACAGGAAAAATGGGTTTGCTTGTCCATTTGTAGAAGGGTTTAGTGAGCATTGAGTGGGTTATATGCCAGGTTTTACATTATTGCCACTGTCCATGCTGCATCAACAGATTCCAACCACCTTAACACAACGTATCTTTTTTTTCTGGAAAACTGCTCCTTATAAATATAGACTCTCACATTAGATGGATGCTGCTTTGCTGAGTGATGCCATCCAACCCACATGCACCTACAGCATTAGGTCAGTTAGGAGAACAGAAGCCTGTGCTGGGCAGCCTTGTTCGTGAAGGTGAATCAGGATGCCCTGAAGTGTTGTCGAGGAGAGGAACCTGAAAGAGACACTCACTTATGGCTTGTAGTGCTAAAGCAGCCTGTGCTTTGGCTAGCAGGTGACACGCTGGTGTCATTAGACAGAAAGCAGTTGTAAGTCAGAACCGATGGTCAGAAAAACGCCCATGTCACTCTCATTGCTTCAAAACCTGCATCTACAGCTAGAGTACTGTGTGCTGGCACACATCATCTGAATACTTTTTGGCACAGCAGTTTCAGAGTCAGCATTTCAGGCTGTAACCTAACTAGGAGAACTGTGCTTCACCAACTGCCAGAGCTTTTACACCTTTCTGTGCTCATTCACTATTCAAAGTGAGGCCATCATTCCCATACCTGCACGTCTCAATCCAGTCTCTGTCCTACACTGCAAAAGAGTACACCATTCAGTGAGATTTTAAAAGGCCTTAAGACGAATGCCATGGGCTCTTTCCATTCATCTGTATCCCCTGCTCTGAAATCAGAATGTGACAATCTTTGCAGTTAAATAGCATTCGACTTCTCCTGTTTCTTTCTTCTGACATGCAGTCTGCAGGGCTGTGGTCAGGGAATCGCTGCCTTGCAGTAGCCAATACCTACAACACTGACGCTCTGGGCACATCTCATGTCTGGCTTAAAATCTGCATAATGAAAAGAAAGCCGTTTTCCTTACAATCCATTTTCCCGTTCAAAGTTTTTCATGTGCCAGGTTGTTGTTTTTTAATCACACAAAATGGTATATATTAATGAGCTCTGAAGTTACATAAAGATAGATCTAAAGCATAAAAACACTAATATGCCCTGTAGCATTCAGTGCTTTGAACACAGAATGGCATCTGTGTGAGAGTGTGATTGCATGCAGCTATGGAAACCAGTGCCAGAAAATGAGGAAATGCTGAACAAGTGGTGCAAGATTGGAAAAAACTGGGAACAAAGATATTCAATTTGCATAAAAAGGCCTCGTTCTCCAGCAGCCTGAATTGTGCGACTTTCCACTTCAAAATGATTATTTTCTAGTTCTGCTGACAACACATCCATTATCTGTTTCTTGAAAGAAAACACTCCCACCAGCTCCCAGCAGAAATGGAGGGGCGGACACGTTCCTAGGTTAGATGTGGCTGTTGCAAATGGGACAAGTTTTGCAAACATGAAGAAGTGTAAGAAGTGTAAGGACTTTCCTCGTCTTTGCGTTCATCCCAAGCAATTTCCTTCTCATTTCCAGATGGTGCCAATTAAGAGTCAGAACCCCTGCCCTAATGGTTGTTAACAAAACAAGCACAATCTGAGACTTTAATGAGTAAAACTAGAGTCACATAATACACCCAAGAGAAGCCAAAATGAAAAGAAAGCTTGCAGTTGGCAAACCCTTTGGTTGTCGGGTACTAAAATTGTAAAATGCTATGGCTGGAGATTGGGTTTTTAGTACTGAAGGGGGCCTTCCACTGCTGAGTTCAGTGGGATTATTTTGGGGCTTAAAGATAAGCACTTGGATAAACCATTCCAATCGGTGACTGAGGCACGACTTAAGCAGTAAAGCTGGGCCACATGTAATTCATATTATAAGGTATTTTTATTATGTATTATTGAATTCCTTCTATTAATCAGGAATTGGCAATTAAAATAGCATCCATACTTTCAAAAAAGAGAAGAACAGATATTTCCAGTTAGTAGAGCATGCCATTGAGATGCAGCAGAAACCATTGGCTAGAAGTGGAAGCTGTATGAACTCAGGCTACACCTCAGGTAGGGATGTTTCATGTCAGGGGGAGGCAGTTAACTATTTTCACAGATGAGCTAAGGATGTAATGCATGATCTTTCACTCAAAAACTTTGCCTCTGGGGTGAGCACCTATCTGAAGAGAATACGCCTGCTGGTAGGATTCTACATCACCGCCTACAGCACACACATCACAGAATAATCCTGTTAGAAAAGGAAGGAAGAAATAAAAATATTTCAGGCCTTTTGTCTTTTCCAGTTTACAGTATTTGCTTCCCTCCTTCCATGAGCCCCTTTGTTAAGCCTCCTGTTCTACCCATCTTGGAGCCACCCACCACAGTCATTATGTGGCTTGGAAAGGAAAGCAGACGTGCTCCCAGTCTGTCCTGCAGAGCTTATACCTCTAACATCACATGAGGAAATACAGGGTAAAACTTTAAACTCAAAATTCTCTTGAGGGTCATGTAGCTCCTCATAAAGTCCTCATTACCACAGAGCCATCATAAAGTTAATATTAACTCAGACAATGAGGTGATTCCCTCAAGCCGTGAGTCAACTGCTGCTTTCCAAACTCCAACAAGATAAATCTGCATACTTCTCACTATCCTCTGTAGTTGGTGCAACCTTCCAGGCTCTTCATTGCTGTTGTGTTTGTTTTGTTGTTTATTACTGAAATGAGACGAGGAATTGTGGAGCAATTCAGCAGATCACAAAGGAGCAAAAAGAAAGGAGGACCTGATGTCATTCTTGCTGAGATAGCCGTAAGACTGATTGCGTACTGCCTGTGTGTAAAGACAGGACTGTGTGATGTAGGGAATAAGTGTCTCTTAGATGACCAGCTGTCATGGAAAGGTCTGTGTTACCATTGAGAAGACAGGGCTGTGGTTGTGCCACAGATGTGCTAAAGCTACTCTGAGCTTCTCCACAGATGTTACCAGCCAGCACCGCCAAAGTCAGCTGCTGTGGACAGCTGGACGTGGGGGTGAGTTTTCCTAAGGAAATTCTAGGAGAGAAAATAGCAAAGATCCTCTGGTTTGGGTGTGAGCCCTAATGTTTTTTCCAGACAAAAGGAGTCAGTTTAGAAAGCAGATGAATACTGTAAGCAGGGGTTCCTCAGCAAGCAGGTTGGGCTGTGCTTCATACTGCAGAAAAGGTTACATCATCCAGGTCTTAATCTAAAGATACACGTACTGAAATATGTGGCACATGGTTAAATGCTTTGCTAGGTCAGAGACCTAATTTGCTCCCTGTCAGTGGGGTTGTTCTCTATCATGGACATTTTTAGGGCTAATTAGACTGTGCTCCTGGCCATTGCAAGAGCAGAACCCAAGGCATGAATCCTCTGGCGCTCCTAAGTGCTGTCAGCATTTTGCAGATAACAACAAATAATAATAACAAGCTTTCTGTTTGAGGTCTGTGCTCGAGGTGGTTTCAGGGGTGATCAGATCTGGCAGGAGAACTGGCAAGCCAATGAGGACTGCCCCAGCCCTGTGTGAAAGATGGCCCAGATACAGTCCTGAATGCGGAATTATTTTCATGCCCTTTTTTACCTCTCCTCCACCTCCAATTTCTAACCATTCTTGTGGATCTGAGATCCCTGATTCTCAGACTTTAGATGATAAACTGTGTCTTTGCTGGGTCTGGTTTAAGACTATCAAGTATGTTTGCTATTGCATTACTAATCTGCATACAAAACTAGCTTTCTTGCTCCTACCCACAGCATATGATGATCATTAACCTGCCCTCCTGTTCCTGGATTCACTTACTCATTGCAGGTGGTTTGCAAACTTGCAGGGAAGAGAGCTTCCTACACCCCTCCATGTGTGCAGGCCCTCATGTGACTTCCCAAATCAGCACACAGAAGCGATACAAACAACATTCATAATGCCATAATGCTCACTGCACGTGTAAATTTGATACATCACTGGGCACATATTTCGTGCATGAAATTGCACGGCTGGTTTCAAGATAACATGCTCCTTCAGCATGGTCTCTGTTTTGCTTTCTGACAGCTAGGTTACATTTTTAACCCAGTTGAAACATTTCCCATTCCATCATGTAATGAAGAAGCTGAGGACAATTGTATTAACAGCCAATAATATCTAGTTATTAATGTTGATTTGTCTGTCTCCCTTGCAGTCTTCTAAACTGTTTGCCTGAAATTGCAATTCCCCAGCCAGCAGGACTGGCTGTGAACACTAGATGGCACTTTGCAGCAAGAAAGGTTAATAGTTTATGCAACTAAATGAAGATGTCCCTTATTGCCCTCATTCACAGGGCAGGACTTTTTGCTTACTGTGTCCTCATCACCTCATTGGTCCTAATTCAGCGTGTGGTCCACAGAGAAATACGTGAGCACCTCCCAGACAGATTCTCGCTTTCACCAAAGATGGCATGATTATTTCATGACGAGCTCTAGCTTATATTAATATCAGTCAAACTACTGAATATTCTGCCTAAAGCTGCAGCATATGCAAGAAGCTGTATTGAAACAGGGAGACCTGCAGGTATCTCAGATGCTTTCTTCTGGGTTGGCTCAGGTCAGGGAGCTGCCCTTTTTCCTGTTAACACCTGTAGTGGTACAAAGGCCAACATTCATGGGAATGTGGCCTCTTTTATTTACCCCTGAGGCTACACTGGAATAGTAACCCACAGCCAGCCTGAGCCTGCCTTGCAGAGCAGGTATGTGAGCACGGTCCGGAGCATCCTCCTCTTCTCCGGGAAGCTGAGGTTTACCCCAGCCTCTCCCAGGTCGGGCCTCCAGGCAGCACTGCGCCCAGCAAGTGCCCTACAGGTGTGGCACAAAAGCAGGCTGAGGCCACAGTAAACAACTAGCCAGTATCTTATTTAGGTGCAAGGGTGAACTGCCACAGATCATACGTTAAGCGCGACATGTAGGAGGCTTAGGTTCTGTAAGGGCTCAGGTTATCCACACAGAGCTGCCGAGTGCAGCAGCAGACACAGCTGGAGCCCATCCTCTGCAGAGCTGTGTCCCCATGGCACCTTCCTGGGGACCTGCTTGGGCTGCAGTGCCACACTTGTGGTTGGGCATCGCTTACAGGGAACCTGAGGCAGAGCTGGTGAGCGCCTGCATCTGGAAAGGTGGAAAAGCTGAGTCCTGCTGAGCAGCTTGAGAACGGTCATGCCACGTGCTTTCCTGAGCCAATGCCCTTCCTCACCCCTTCCCGCACACACCTCCCAGATGGCATCCAGGGGAAATCTCCCACTAGTGCTGCTTCACTTGTTTTGGAAACCTTTTTCTTTCCTCGTATAGCCATTATTCCTTCATCCTTTTGATAATGCTTACACCTCGACTGAATGTCAACTGCTGCTCTTCACACAGAGCTGCAGTGCTTGGCCCCGTTTGATCTTTCCCAAGGTCTTTCTTAGCACATTCCACCTTCTGTAGCTTTTTTTCCCCTCTTTCTTTTAAATAAAAGATTTCTACATTTTAAAGTCATCACCTGGATTACTTATTTATCCTCTCATCCTCACCAAGGTCAGTGTTTCATTGCTTGGAAGTGTTTCTTCACCCTTCCTACAGATTACTGTACAAGGTCCTCTTTTTTCCTCGGCTGCCTGACTGTCTCTGTCCCCAGCTCCCCTCTGGCACCTTGCTTTCCCTCAGTGTCTCAGCTCTGCAGTTTGTGATCTGGTCAGGCTACCGACAAGCTGACTGCACGTTGCATAGCTTCCCCTTACTCCAGGAAGAGCCGAGCTATTCTGGTTTTGGAGGTTACCCTTAATATTGTCCTATTCTAACACAGAAGTTTGATTTCACATAACTCTCTCTTGCTTTGTTCTGCCTCTGCTTAATATTGTTTCCCAGCTCCATAGACAAATGGCTGATAAATTCAAGAGTTTTGTCTCAGTACTGAATATAGAGACCTTGAAATTGTGCCTCAGTCCCACAGGCATGCCTAACTACTACGGTGCTGCTGGTCTTCACTGCACTTGGTGGCTCCATCAGTGATGGCACAGAGGGCAGTGATAATAGCAGGGCAGTGGCGTAGAGCCCAGAAGGAGCCATACGTTGGTGGCATCAGCCCAGTGTGGCCTCAGCCTCACCAGCTGGGAAGGATGAGGGGAAAGCTCCTGCTCTCTGTCCTCCTGCAGAGCAAGAGACAGAGCTGAACAGAGGGGGCTGCGCATGGGGCTCCTCACTGCTAATGGTGACACCTCATACTGCCGTCCTGCCATGTAACACCCACTGCTGGGCCTCATCCAGTATTGTCTGCGCTGCAAAAACCTTCCAAGCCAACCAAACAATAGATTCTAGCATATTCTGACATTCTTCTTTCATCACAGAGTATAGCACTATTAACCTAGTAAGGAAGCCTCGATCTCTTTCCAGTTCAGGAGAATTTCTCTCCATTGTTTCCAAAGAAATCTTTCTGGATGTACTGCCAAGAGTGTGCATTTTCTGTCATGTTCCAAGTTGCTTGAAATAACAAAGAATTATCCCAACAATTAAGATCAGGCTGTACGATTTAGATACGTGCCTTAAAAGATTTCCTATTCTCTGCCAGAGATGTATTGTTCTTCCCCATTTAATTTTATTTACTTTTTTTTAGTGGATGCAACAGTTACACTGTCATTTATTGGAGAAGAAGGAAGCAGCAGCTGCAGATCTGTGTATATAAAATAAACACAGTGTGGATGAAGCTATCAGAAGCTCAGATTTCAAGGAGGAGAGGGGGAGGACTGCTTTTAATAAGATCTTGTGTCAGTAAAGTTGTGAGACGGAACTGCAGGGTCTTACCCTATTAAGAATACGAGTGGGAACAAATTCTTTCATTTAATGGAACAACAGCGTTAGCTGCATGCATACGGACAGAGGGCTTAATTTAAAAAGTAAAAAGCAATTTGGTCATTCATGTTCAGAGTTTGGGAACTCCGCAGAGCGTGCCAAATGCGCTCATTTCTTTTTAACCCTTTGGCTGCAAGGCCTGTACAGTATGGCAGAGGCACGGCCGTGGCATTGCTCGGTTGAACAGAACTTCTTTCTCCCTCGAGGAGCTATGCAGGGAGCAGCTGATGCCCAGGGAAGGCAGGTGGGGGAGGCATCCTGCCCCCAGCTCTGACGCAGTTTTGTTCTGTTAGCTTGGGTGAATCGCTTTGCTCGCCATCAGTGCAAACACAGATGCTGATGGTATCAATGGCTGCTACTTGTTTGTTTATTCATCTGTATTAAACCAGTGACTAGGAAGCCCCAGCAAGCATGAGAGCACCCAGACCAGAGGGCTGTACAGGAGCCAACTGCAATTGTACTCTCTGAGTTAGCAGCCGAGCACTACAGCATCACATACCATGACATGAATTTGCCCCATCCCTTGCATGCTCACACAGCGACAAGTAGTGCTGCCTTGGAATGGTACCTGGCTGCTCTGAGGCTGCATACACGCAACGAAACCCCTGACCTAAAACCAACAGAGGCACGGGCAGATGCAGGTCCAGCAGCCCAACCTGTGCTGCACAGCGTAAGGGGCTCCGAGGTGTCCTGTTTGGGCAGCTCCGTGCACCTCACACAGTGCACCAAAACTAGGGGCAGGGAGCTGAGTCAGTCGAGCACCAAATCAGGTTGGATGACCATCCTTATCACAGGTGTTTTATAATAAAGCCGAAACCATTTTGTAATACAACTAGACACAGCCACAGGTGATAACAGTAACAACAAACACACTCCTCCACTGAGCCACCGTCTGCTCGGGCAGCACACCTCACTGCAGGTGGAGCCCAACTAGCTCTGGACAACTCTGATCCAACCACCTGTGGCTGTATTTTCATAAACACACATATTCACACACACACAGAGCTCTACTGCGGGCATTATTTCATTAACAGCATCACCGTGCAAAATGTGCATGTATTTTCTGTAATTGTATAATCAGCATATAATTATACAGAGTAGAAAATATAAACATAAATTAAATAGGTGAATGCATTTGTTATTCAGATATACATTTCAGTGGTAACTGAAATCATGCCAGGGTGTATGTGTGTGTATTTAATACAGCGCTGGAATGGAAAGCGTTGCATTTATAGAAGTACCTGATCCAGAGAAGGCCACCCCTGCACTCAGACAGAGGTTGCAGTGACACTGCAGACAGGCATCAGAAGACTCTAACGGTGAGTCTGCAGGAGAAGCCTGCTGCCGGCACTCTGCTGGGAAATTAACAGCAACGACAAAAGGAAATGGATAGAGCTTCTGTTTTGCAGCTGCCTCATTGTGCAGGGACTACAGTGATTCCATCTGCCCACATGGAAAAACGTTGGGCTGGGAATGCAGCTGACAACACGCACTCTTCTGAGGTATAATATACACAGGAAAGCCAGAGGAGAAGGGGCTTTTCTCCCTTGTTCAGACACTGACCTCAGCTAGCTGCCTGCAGCCTGCACTTAAAACACAGCCAAGTAGGTAAAATGGAGAAATAGGATTATTTCTTAAAAAGATGCTATACTTTTAGAAGTATGCAAGCATGCAACCACACAGCCTTACACCAGAGAGCGTGAAATCACAATCCAGACCTCTTACACCTCAGCAACCTGACTGATAAAAAGCAGTGCAGAAACACTGATAAAAATGGGTCTGAGATTGTTGACCTCCTTTCACTTTCTTCTGTTTATGTGAACTGTAGCTGGCCGCTAGAGGCAGGCGGACCTCCAGGGCTTTATGGCTCACCTCAGAGAGCCGCATTCCAGACAAACCAACCCATCAGCCCAACCTTCTTCCAAGAGAAATGTTCTATCCTACAGAACGGCTCAGGAATTCAGCCCTCAACCAGGACTGCTTCAATCACAGATGGGAACTC
>PPHD01024908.1:0-11950 GCA_002909625.1 Bambusicola thoracicus
GATAAATATATACATATTGTTTCTAAGGCCCAGTGCTGATAGCCTATTGTTCTGCAGGTGTATTAGATTCCCTCATTCTACCTTAAGAGGACTATTAAGCCACCTTTCACTTTAGATAGCACTGTGCATAATTCACATCTTTCTCCTGCAACTCCTTCCTCTGATACAAGGCAAACTATCTTACTGTATCCTACACAAATTGAAACACTAACAGTATAAAAATAATGAAATCACTGAATACTACCAATCAACTGTTCATTTTCTCCTCAAGATTAAAAGACCACATTAAAAAGTTTTATGGGCTTCTACTGAAACACCTAAAATAAACTGCCTGTTCACACTGTTAAATGATTGTTAGTTGGCCCCTAATCAGCTTTATATTTGAAGGTCAAGAATAATCATGGTGTAAGTAAAATGATGTTTCAGTATAGGATGTGAAAAAAGATTGTGCAGGAGTTGTAAATAATTGAAAAGACAATAGAGACGCGTGCATATGTATTTATATGTTCATACAAATGCTGAATAAGGAGAATATCTGATGCATATCCTCATTATAAAGTTCCTTTTTTTTGTCTTGTTTTGTCCTGCTTCAGTGAGAAACAAAGGAACTTCTAATTTAATCTGACAAGAGCTTAAAAGTTGGTTTTAGGAATCCTAGATAAACTAAACTTTGCATTAAACTGTATATCATCTTGAGTCAAAGCCTGATGAGAAAAGAAGAATTTGAATACCTTGTAATTGAGATAATAATTGATTATTGGCATGTACTGTTATAAAGACAGTAATTCTCTGCACAGCCTGTATTTGGTAACTACAGTAGCATGGCTGCTATTAGAAACTACAGACCTAAGGATGATGTAGAAATAGAGTAGTATTTGCACCAGGGACAGAGGAAGTATATTTTTAATACCAGATAAAAAGAACAGTAACAAAAGAAAATAAGCTCTTGAGTCAGCTTTTGTAACGTCTGTTGTGGTTGTGGAAGCAGCTGCAGCATGAGGTTGGGGCAAATAGAGTCTGAATTGAAGAGGTGGAAAAGAAATTGCCAATTACCTGCAGGTGTGAAGGAAATATTGGGCCTGATTTCCTATCAGCTGTTCACTTTTTTTTTTCTGATAACTTCGGTAATAGGTAAGAAAGAAAAGGGAATTGCAGTTCAGCCTGCTCGCTTTATCCCTGGCTTTTGCACAGCTGCAAATGCTCCTCCATGCACAAAGGAATACTGTGATGATACCAGCAGTAGTTGGTATTAGTCTTGAATGTGGAATGTTTGCAAACTCCACTGTACTGTCTTCAGAAAGCCTTCCAGGAGGAGCAGAAGGTAGGCTAGGGATGGAGGGATATAGGCAGTTCATGCTAAGCACGTTGGCTAAGGCTTAGAAGAGCATCAAGGATACTTTCCCCCAAGAAAACAGGGCTTGTACCTACCCTGTCCTGGGGCAGCAAGAGATGATTTAATTTAAGCAAAGGCTACAGAGGGTTTTAATGTCATATGAACACTATCAGCGTATAGATAAATGTTATCTGTAAATGGATACATTTTATTATCAGGGGGGCATAGTTCCAGTAGATGTGTACTTTTGTAGACTTGATGTTGTCTTGTCAGAATTGCCCTGGGTGGTAATGTGTGTGCAAGGGATTTATTAGCGTGGGTTCAGGAGCTTCCTGGTTCGATACTGAAATCGTCTGATACAACTAAAAATTCTGAGCACTGCCTTTGCTTGCTCAAACTGGGTCCTTTCTGGATGCCAGAACAGTAATTGCAGCTCTTCTGCCATTTAACTGACCAATTAATTTACACAGTAATTATGTAATAGGGTATTTAAGACTCTTTAAGGCTGAGGCATTAGCTTTATTTATCTGCTTCTGTGTAGCATTGATGTTGCTGTACTGTTACTGAAACAACCGGTATCTTTGGAAATCCAAGACTGCTGTTTTCTGAAGTGGAGTGTGACGGGAAATTTGAGTCAGTAATCATAATAGGTGAAGAGATAAATGAACTGTATTGCAGTTTTTGAAAAACTGTTTGATAAACTTGGACTTGCAGTAAAAATAAGCAATTTAAGACCTGAACAGTACGACAGAAATGTTGTCTTTTGTATCTGGGTGGCTAAATATTTCACTTAGGCTGTGACATCTTGTTTTTGTATATTAAAGTACTGTCTTCTGTGTCCCTGAAGCTTCAGTCCTGTATGTTTCCTTAGTAATTTAGATTTCAATGATTGCATTTTTTTTCAATTCATTCTTTCTTTCTTTGTTCTTAATTGCCACATCAGATTTCTGTTCCAGGTATTTGCACTTCCAAAAACATGCGTACAAAGTTTTCATTTGTTTGTTGCTTTAGTGCAAAGACTGGTGTGTGCTGCCAGTAAGCTGAGCAAAATGGATGAGTGGGGTTTTAAATCAAGTACTTAAATAAGATGGAGTGACATGAAGGAATAAGACTTAACTTGCCACCCACACTCAATGCCATATCCTGTGTGACTCACAAGAGCAGACTCAGCGATGACGGAAAATATTAACATAGGTGAAGCAGACAGGATTTAGTTAAAATAGCACATGTGTTTACGAACTCTTTTTATTTAGCATCATAGAAGAAAACTAAACTAGTGTGGGTTTACTTAAAAAAAAAAAAAGCAAAAAAAAAATGCATAAACTTTAGCTGAGGTGAAATCAGTTGGGTGGTGCTTGACTTTCTTGTTCCCTTATACAGCAGTGTAAGTGGAGATAAATGCCTATGCTGCAGATAGGGCCCAAATGAGTATTTCACTTTGTACTTTCAGACAGTCACTCACTGCTGTGACAAATGTTTTCTTAAGTTACTTGCTTGAGTGGTCTGGCACTGCAGCTGCTACATTAAAAGCTTTCTTCAGTCCCTTGATACTTGTTTTCCTTAACATCAAGGCCTTCAGCTGAAGTTGTTACGTGAGAATCTCAACTTGCAAGCCGTTGTCATTTTTGAAGAAAATGAGCATAAATGTTAAAACACGAACTCCTCAGATCATAATTTGGAAATCGAGACAGTTCAGTGGCTGGTAAAGTGAAGCAATATTACGCTTATTTGTCAGGCCACAGAAATTTATTTTGTACTGAAATTGTTTTCCCAGTAGAGGAGGTGTAACGCACATCAGCAGCACTGTAAACATTTGTCCACAGTGTTCAGTAGAGCTCCAGGAAACCTGTTGGAATCCAGGCTCACCAGTGCACCTCAACTGTGTGTGCCCCACTGCCACCTCTCTCATATGTGCTGCTGCTCTGTGATTGCTTCAGCGGGATTGTTTCTTACTGTCAGATGGTGAAGGATTGAAAGAGAACTGACACAGATAGAATGAAGAAAGAATTATTTTCAAACAAAAAGTCAGACTGATGATAGTAGTCTCCTTTACTCTGAACAAATTCCAATTCCACTGTTCTGGTCTTAAACATCCGAGGGCAAGAAATGTTCAACTGGGCAACTTTGACCTGACCAGAGTATTAATGTTGTTGTCAGTGTTTGCTTATAAAGTAAAAGCGAAGACAAAGCTCCCATGAAGTCGGAGTTGCAGCACCATGTGTAGCATGTTGTGCACCAGCCCAGTGCCATGTGCTGCTCTGCTGTGCTGAGTGACACAGTAGGCTTAATAGTATGCACACATAGCATATGCAGGGTGGAAAAAGACTAATGCTGTTAAAACCTTGCACATTAAGATAATTGAGTGCAACTTCTGTTCAGACTTGTACTGGCTAACCAAAGGCTGAATCACTCTGGTGTAGAGTATAGATAAGAGGAAACAAGTAAATATTTGTCATAGGGTGTTATTGTCAGCCCTTGGGCAAGTGTTTTCAGTTTGGATTTGCATTTTTTATGGAGTTGGGTGGAGAGAGTAGCTTCATATTGAGAGTGCTGTCACAGAGCTAAGTTAACGTCCTTTATTCCCTTCTCTGAGGGTATTGCAAGGTCATGGGCTTGGTAACTTCTGGTAACTACTTGGTACTTCTTGGTAACTTCTGTAGCAGCTATGGAAGGATGCACCAGTGTTCACTGCTGCTAGGGATCAACTTGAATGCGTCCCACTGAGGATTACTGTGCAAGTGCTTAGTGCTTTGCAGGACTGGATCTTAATGCTAACCACTAATTAGCAATGATACTGCGTTGTACTTAAAAATTAATTTCTGAAACCTGATTTTTGAAATGTGAGGTGATGGTTTTCATGTTGGAAGAATGCTCAAATATTGGGAAGTGATTGTTGGTTAATATTTATTCTATTTGAATGAAATCATCCAGACTATGAAAGTTGGTGTTACTACCGTAAATCCTCAGTTGTTATTACAGGGAGAATTCCTGGGTGTTTAATGTGTGTCAGACCTGGAACTGCCATTCAGTTCTGGTGTCTCATAGTGAAAATTTGAGTCCCTTTTATTTGTATGTATTTGGAACTGATATCATGTAGTATTTTCTATCCATTATTGTTAGGTATAAGCAACTGTGGACAACTCTTCTTGCTGTTAGAAGATGGAGAACAATGTAACTACTATCTCTCGTGAAGAGCTTGAAGAACTAAGAGAGGCATTCAATAAGATAGGTATGGTTTGACTAAGAAAATCATAAGGTTGCCAGTAACACTGCCATGTATGCTCTTGCAGAAGAGATCTTTGTGGATCAGTTTATTTTGATAGCACTGTTTATCTTCTGTTGCCAGTAATGACTAAGAAAATAGAAATGCTTACTTTAGAACTTCTATTCATTGAAACTGTATGTTTGTTCACATCTCTGAATTTCAGCTATTAAATCACAAATTTAACTTGCATCTGTTCAGCATGAAAGTGTTTATGGTATTGTATTTGCAGCATTGTAGGTATCAAAATTCAGTTATTGGAACTTGTTGAATCTGAAGAAAATTTTGCTTTGTATAAAACTGTTAAATATTCTCATCCTTATTATTCGTGTGGATAACTGACTCTCCGTTTCTGCTTGGCTTGCATTCTTTCAAATAGTAATTTCTCTTCTAGTTTGGATGTGATTTTTATGTTCTAAGTTAGCTAAAGTAAATAAAACAATAATTGTCTTAACAGCAGCCAAAATGGATGTCAGTACCTTCAAAATAATGTACTTAAGAAGAAAATAATCCTACTTCAAACAAGTGAAAAGTTTATTGTAAGGTTAAGGCATGGGAATCACTTGATTAAAAATTGTGAAACCGCTTAAGCCAAAAAGTCTTTGGTATTAGACTCTCCAGTTCAGTAGAGAGACTACTAGAAAGCTGTGTGTTAGTAAAGTATAACTTCATGAGTAGTATGGAAAGGATAAAATGGGTATTATTCTGTTTCTGTAAATGCAGGTGTCAGGCGGTATCCAGTAAAGCACGAGGGACTTTAAAACAAGAAGGAGTGACTTTTATTCACGATAAATAATAAAACTGAGCAGATTGACACTATGTTTGAGGGCAAAAATGTCTAGAAATGCTAAAGGAGTAAGATGTGTCCTTAGAAGATAATTGGAGTTTGTCATAAACATCATCATCCTGATGCAGTCTGTAGCATGAGATAGCTATAGCCTCCAGGAGCTGGAAGGACAGACCAAAGAAAGACCTTTGTGTACGTTTGACAGTATAGGGGCAGCTGTTCAGGTAGGTAGCTGCTCATTGGGGGTGTTGGACAGCTTGTTTCACGCTGTCTGCATTCTACTTGCCGAAAACCATTTCTTTCCTTACTCTAGTATGCTTTCTGTAAAACATAAGAAATATCATGTAGCTTTTCTTTCATCTTATCATTTCACTATCTTCGTGAATGAATTGCTTGTAGCAGCATTGGTAAGCTAAAAGCAAATTAATGTATTTATGTCTCTGCTTGTCACCAAGAAAACTGAGCCTCAGTGAAAGATGAACTCAGAACTTTTTCTGCTCTTCAGTTGTGTTGTCCATTTGAGTAATACAAATTACACTGAATTTGTGCTTTTGTGTGATGTGGCCGTTCCCTTTTTTTATTTAATTGTGGAGCTGAACCACGTGTCTTGGTGAGAAAGGCATACTGATCCTGTCTGTACATGGACGTGATTGCTGTGGTTTTGGGAGCCCAGTGTAAGCAAAGGATGCAGCACAGATTGCTCTCTACAGAGCTGGTCAATAGATTAAGCAAGGTCACCTTTAATAAATAAATACAGATCATCCTGGATTTATTCTTCACAATTAAGCCTTATCACATCAAAAGTTTTCAAGACAGAAAAAACTATATCAGGTATTAGGATAAGGAACAAAGCATAGAGTCATGTAGAGTTTTTGTAAGTATGTTTTAGTAAACATTTGCATCAGATCCAAATCTGCTAATTGCAGATAGAATAATACTGACAGTAAGAATATAATAATTGATCTTTCTTTCACTTTAAGGTTTTCTTGAGAACTTTGTTAGTCTTAAAAAAAAAAAAAAGTTTAAATGTTGCTATTTACAAATTTACCATTTTATCATATCTATGCTTTTAGATTGTAAGATAGTTCCTGAGAAAAAACAGAGCAAGATGTGACATCTCCCATCTGGTTGTGTACAATCCACAAGTATTCCTTCCTGCTTATGTGTGTATGTGATGAAGTCACAGGAAGAAATATTCTTTTTCTACGGCTGTATTTCTTGCACTTCACTTATTTTCAACAGTTATTCTACTAGATCTTCTACATAAGTATGAAACCAGCTTGTGTTTTCACTTTGCAGATATTGACAACAGTGGGTATGTCAGTGACTATGAGCTTCAGGACCTGTTTAAAGAAGCAAGCCTACCCTTGCCTGGTTACAAAGTCCGGGAGATCATAGAGAAGATTTTTGCAGTAACAGATGGCAACAAGGATGGGAAAATAAACTTTGAAGAATTTGTCTCTGTAAGATGTTCCTTTTGAACTTCCTTTAGTTCAGTTGTTTGGTTTTAATAACTGGTCTTAAAAAAAAAAAAAAATGAACATGAACTAGTTATTAAGCTACTTTCTAAAGAATAGAACATGATGCTCTTTAATATGTATGGTGTGCTTAAAAATCAACATGTGATATGCAACTACAGTGTATTAAGAGATGCATGAGCTGGAAAGAAGTTGTCTAGTATTAATCAGGAATACAGAAAAGTCTCTTTCAGTAGCTCTCTCCAACTTTGCAGAAAGTGCCCTTTAAGAGAACTGGTATTAACATCATAACAAATATAATGTTTAGGTTGAAATGAGGAAGTAGTGTTGTACTGCTCTACCATCAGCTCCTTCAAATACCCAACCATTGGTTCTTTCTACAGCGCATCCTGTAATTGCAGTGCTAAGTAAGATGTTACTTTGCCTGTCTAATATGATGGGAGTCTCTGTGCCATCCCAAATCAATTTTCTTTATATCATTTTCAATTTCCTTAAAAATTAGGGGCTGGACTACAGATTTAAGAAACTGTTGGTCAACTGTTGCCCTGGTAATAGAGTTGTATATTAGATACCAGCCTTTGAGATCTATTTAGCAAATCACTAATGTTTATGCTACGATGTTCGGTATATTAACAGCTGCTTTTTACAGGGATTAGGACAAGGTTTTGTGATCAAAATTACAGTGACCAAATTTGAAGGGCTTAGATTTTTTTCTACTGTAGGTCATTGTCTATGTACTTTAAGAGAACCAAAAACTTCTGAAGCTGTTGGTTTGTGTGCATTTGTTGGTGTCTAGTTTTTGTTTTGTATTTATAGTACTGCTGCTAATTGCAGTGGGTTGCTAATTTAACTAGTTATTGTTGTTTCTTTACAAGATTCTAATTTGCACTTGTTCATAGGCAAGGTTCAATTATTTGCATCCACGTTTTGAACTATATCTGTAACATAGTGAGCTATGCCTGTAACCTAAACTTCATTGTCAGTTCTGAGGTCTTTACAGTGTTAGGACAATTTCAGGATGAATCAGTATATCTAATGTGGTTTATGTTGTAGGCCCTTGGAAAAAAGTCAGTCCACTTGCATAAGGGCATGTATACTTACCTGTGACGTAGTAACTTTTTCACTACAGAGCTTAAAGTGAAGCAAGTAGAAGAAATATGCTCTAGTTGAAAATGTTCTTTCAGGAGTTACTGTAAATAACAAAGGTAGACAGGTTCTTTACTGACTCGTGAGGACTTAATTTCAAACAGCTACTTAAATTTTCATCATGAATTATCAATTGCAAAATGCTCTCTATCTTTCTTATTCCAGTTAATTCAGGAATTAAAAAGTAAAGATGTTAGCAAATCTTACCGAAAATCAATAAACAAAAAGCTGGGTATTACAGCACTTGGAGGAACATCAGCAATATCTACTGAGGGGACACAGCATTCTTATTCAGGTAACAAATTTAGACTCCAGTTTTAGTGGAGAGAAACTGACTCATCTAGAGTGCAGTTCATCTGACGTGGCTCGTGAGCTGTCTAGTTTATGATAAGATGAATGGTGCACTAGAATTTCACGTTTGAGGAATGTGATGAGGTTCAACAAGAGAAAGTATTGGGTCTTGTACCTGGGGAGGGATGACTGCGTGCATCAGTACAGGTTAGGGGCTGACCTACTGGAGGGGAGCTCTGCAGAAAAGGACCTGCTGAATTTTCATACTTTCCTTCAGAAAATCACTGGCTGTTCAGTGGGTGCAGTAAGGCAAAGATAAGTGTGTTACGGCTATTTTTCCTTCCATGACTGGTTCCTATGAAGCTAAGGAGCTTTACTGCAGATGAACCTCCTTAATCTAAATCTGGTGTTCAGTGGTACTTGTTCATGGAAATGAAAATAACTTGTTTCAACAATATTTTTCTTTTCAGAGGAAGAGAAAGTTGCTTTTGTTAATTGGATAAATAAAGCTCTACAAGATGACCCAGACTGTAAGCACATTCTCCCTATGAACCCATCAGATGCTAGTCTTTTTAAATCACTTGCAGATGGCATTCTTCTTTGGTGAGTGTGGGGCTGCATGAAAAAGAAGAAACTCTTGTCAAAGGTTAAGTGCTGATCACAGTGACATGAATTGAAAAACCCCGGACAGGCTTTAACATCAGGACTTGGCTAATAAATATTTTAACCAGTGTGTAAGATGGGGAAAAATGTTTGCCTGTAGAAATTTTGTTTTCTACATTTTTGTCACTCTGTTCATATATTATAGAAGTTTTTTCCTCTTCAGATCAATAATCATAAGTGCCAGATAAATGTGCAGGCTGTTTACAATTGAGATGATTACACAGTTCACTTATTCATTAGTTGGTATAATTAGAAGTCTTTGCAACTTGAAATACTGTTAAGTTATTAGATGTGCTAAATCGTAGGATGGGAAGAACAGAAATCTGAGTTAAATCTGTTGTAAAGAGTGCATAGCATCTTTTGATTCTACTCTGCAGTAGTTTAGTATTTATTGAGAAATAGTTCTTAGCACAACAGTTACAAGGCATTAGATCATCCATAGATACAAAATACTGTAGCAATGTAGTCCTGAGGAATTACTTAGTACAAATATTTTCTCTGGAGACCATTTAACTCTGAATAGTTTACAGTTACAATATCTCACTATCTTTATTTGACAATACCGATATGCTCTGTTACTTAACTCTAAATCCTAATTGCTCAAATTTCTTTAAGTACGTATTATGTGGGAGTCGTCTATATGAACGTACAATTATTTAAAGAGAAAAGAAATAGAGGTTGAGGTTGTATTTTTATTTTTAATTTTGTCAGACATTAACATTTGAAACTAGCTATAAGTATTTTGTAAGCAATAGTGAAATATTTTCTGTGAAGTGAAAAATGAATAAACTGACTTTTCTTCCTTAGCAAAATGATTAACTTTTCACAACCAGATACAATTGATGAAAGGGCTATTAATAAGAAGAAACTCACTCCTTTCACTATTTCTGTAAGTAAATCTTCCACTTGAGTCTTGTAATCTCTACTTAATTGAGGAAGATGTGTCAACAAAGGTGATCTACAGAGACAGAATAAGCACATGTAGTGTATCAAGTATGGTACTGGGAAGGAAAAAAGAAGTAATGTGGCAGCAGTCTTTTTTTCTCCTTGGAATTTTTCATTTGTCTCAATCATTGACCTTACTTTTAGTATTAACATGTTGACTTGCTGTGATTTTTTTTTTTTTAATTCTGTTTGTTCAATTACAGTTTGAGTTGCTTGAATAAATGTCAGTCTTTGTAATAGCCAAACAGATGACTATGATGACAACGACCTCCTTTGTAGGACAAAATTCCATATTAACATATCTCTCTACAGTATGAAGTCCCTGGTGTTTTGGACAATATTTTTTAATTTGTTTATGTGATTCTTGTGCAGTATAAATAAGGCTTTGATTAATCATCAAAGCAGTGGAAAATGATCCACAATTTTTCAGTGGGTACACATTAAACAGTGTGAATAATGTTTTCAGTTAGCTTTTGAGGAGACATGTCAAACAGGAAATTTTTCATGGACTAATGGTTACCACTGAACTAATCATTACTGTTTATAGCTTCAGAAACTTTTAGAAAATTTTGTTTTAATATGGGCAAATCTACTAAGACTCACATCCTCATAAATGTATAAAATGTTGTTATTCCAAACAGGAGAACTTAAATCTGGCTCTGAACTCAGCATCTGCAATTGGCTGTACAGTGGTCAATATTGGATCACAAGATTTGCAAGAAGGAAAACCACACTTGGTACTAGGTCTCTTGTGGCAGATAATTAAAGTTGGTCTTTTTGCTGATATCGAGATCTCTAGAAATGAAGGTAAGAGTAATGCCAGCTCTGACAGTACATGGACTTCTAAAATTAACTGCTTTGAAACCATGATGGCAATGATTTCAGTGTTCTTTCAAACTTCTTTTTAGCTCTCATCGCTTTGCTAAATGAAGGGGAAGAACTAGATCAGTTAATGAAGCTTTCCCCAGAAGAGCTCTTGCTACGATGGGTGAACTACCATCTGGCCAATGCAGGGTGGCAGAAAATCAGTAACTTCAGTCAAGATATTAGGGTATGTTGTTATCACTGATAGTTGAACATAGTGGTATTAAAGCATACTATACATAGACAACAGATGAGCCTGATTGGGATTATTTAGAATATTAGTCATCTGCTTTTTCTATACGTATATTATTCCTACACTTGTCAACAATGAAAGAACGTTTTGATCTCATTCTGTTCAGTTGCTCATACTGCATATTTTCACACCACAGTGCAGAGTGAACATTTCCAACAGGGCCCTATTCAGGTCAGTTCCAATGTTCAGTTTTCTATTAGAACTACCTGGGACAATTTGCCCTACCCAATTAGTTGCCTTTTTATTTGACCATCTTCCTCTGCTTCTGGGTCTGCAGGAAACCCATAATTTCTTTCTTTCATTGTTTTAAGGAAGAAGAGCATGACTTAAAAGCTTGTCTTGGTGCATATGTGCTAACGTTTATTGCATTTTGTACTTAGCATTTTACAGAAGAATAGGAAACAATTTATGGAAAGAACAATTAAGAAAGGTTTCTGAGGTAGCTTCTATTGCATGGTCCAAGGATTGAGCAGCCCCTCTCAATCACAATTTAGCTGATGTTCCAATTAAATGACCCAGGGGTACTGAAAGACATGCTGGTTCCTCTTGCTCATTTTCAGTCATTTTGCATGAGGTATGCAGAGTACTTCAGTAAGTCCAGTTCAAGAGACAGAGAAAAAAATTATTTTAAAACTAAAAGGAGCCAGATTTCCTGTGGTGGTAAGACACCTTCTCTACTCACTGAAGAAAAAATTAGATTAATTGCTAGTTAGTAGCTTCTTGGATGTCACTAAGAGAGCTAATATTAAAGCACACTGGGGAAAAAACTGCTGATAGATTAGAGATGTTATATACTACGTAAGAGGAAGTATTAAATGCTTTCAAAACTGGTAGGTTATTGGTTTTCCTAGTTTCTTAGTGGGAAAGGGGAGGGAAAGAGAAGCATACTAAAAACTGAATTTGTCACTAGATTAATCTTCCGTGAGCC
>PPHD01024909.1:0-11950 GCA_002909625.1 Bambusicola thoracicus
GACTGAGCAACTTGGATGAGAGTTTCCAAGTTTGCATGCCTCTAAACGAAATGGAGGGAGAAAAAACAAGAATAGAATCTTATGTGCTTCTAACAGTAGTATGGTTATTACAGTTTTACTACTTTGGGTCTGAAGAAGCCCAGGAGTTTCTTGTTCCCCAAGCAACCCAAGATGACAGAAGTACTCCAACAATATCAAATGGTCCTGCATAGGCCAATGTAAGGGCCACTACTGAGGTAAGCAGGAAAAGAGAGCAATGGCTAATGTTCAACTTCGTTTTGTTTGGAGCCCAAGACTGCAGGAATGAATGATCACTTAAACAGGAAGGGGGGTTACCTTTCTTTCCAAGTGTTTATCCAGCCGTGCCAGTGCTTCCGTCTCCCCTCCTTGCCAAACTGCAGGGGCAAGACCATCCGTAGGGAAGCCTGAGGGAAAGAACTTTGTATGATTTGAACAGTACAGATGGGAATAAACGTTAGCAATGTCAAGATACACTAAATACTACAATTACTTAAACGCGGCTCACTTGCTGCTCCAGTCCTTCTACAGCAAGCAAATCACACGGAGCAGAGTAAGAGCCTGTTCATGACATCACACTACAAGAGCCTCTTCCTGCGATGCTTCAGACAGCTCTCTGGGGACTTTCCCCATTGGTTACACACCAATTATTCTTAGGGCTGTGCTCTAAGGGCCAGAGCAGCTTCAAAGAAACACCGGCTCCACAGGTTCACCTTATGAAATACTTTGCCACTGCTACCAGCAGCTCACTAGAGTGTCTTGCTCCTGGCAAGGCTCCTATTCTGCTGAAAGCTACTGCTTTAGTGCTGTAGAGCCCACACAAAAAAAGAAGCAGTAATGCAGTTTCCCTGCAGTGCTCTGGGCTGAAAGAGGAGGCTCCCATGGCAGCAAGCAGAGCAGTGTAAGGTTGCTGAAGGTCTTCCGTTAGGCCAGACAAAGGAAGTGGATCTATCCAAGACTGCAGCCTTTAGGATAGTTTTGTTTGTGAAGACCCTTTTCCACAGCTGCTGAAATTGTGCCTTAAGGTACAAGGTGATACTCCTTGGAAGCCAGCACAGAGCCCCCAAAGACACACATATGCAGACAATATTCTTTAAGAACCCTTCCTTCCCTTGCATTTAGATTCATTTCCTTGATGTAAGCCTTACATTCCTCAGTTTTCTATTCATCCTCCTCCTCTAGGAAAAATACAAGCATTAAGAAAGAGCAGGAAAACACCAACATTCCAAGGACCAAAAGCCATAGCATAATACATGAAAGAAGTTTCGGTAATATCTTTTGCCTTGCTAAGCTCTCAAGTTGGCAGTGCTTGACAGTAAGTGAATGAAGTGACACGTGCCCGGAACACTGTTAGTTTTCCTCTCCGGGTCTGTTACACAACCTGTTAGAGACAGCAGTAGGAGGACAGCAGCTGGCAAGGACATGAGACACTGATACAGTGGTTATGTGCTCAGAATAGCAGAAAATGTAAGGACAGATGCAGAACATTTCAGAGTAGCGCTAAAGGGGAAGTTGTGCATCAACGCAAGTGTGAGAGCGGCTGCATTCTCCTCTCACAAAGCCTGGCACCTGCTGAAAACATTACACTGCATGCAGGGCTTGAAGACAACACTGGAGCTGTTCTGGGCAGGTGCCAGTCATCAGAAGCAGTTGAGTCCATTTTGATTGGCAGTTAACCCCAACTTCGCTCTCAATACATACCCAGCTCTTCCAGGGATGGGACCCCATACACGTCATCGTGGTTCTCCTGGATCTCCACTTTACATGTCTCCATCTGCTGGCTAACTATGCTGCTCACTGGCTTCTTTGGGAGCTCCATACGGCTAATGATGGCCTGGAAGCGCTTGTAGGTGAGGGGTGGCTTGTTGCCATTCAGCTCTATTATTCTGGAAGCAAAATAAGCAAAGTGACATAACTCAGCCTGGCTGCCACCAGAAGGATAAGGAAATTACAGCCAAACTGCTGTCTCTGCTCAGTATAGCCTTTCAGTTTGGATACAGAAATCTTTACAGATATAGCTTCCACTTGATGCATTCCTCAAAGGGATATTTAAAATGAAAACACAAAACAAAAACCTCCCAGTAATCATTCTCCATGGGAAAAACAAACCCAGCTCCGCTGCATCAGGCTCACCATTACTGCTCCCAGGGCTCTTCACCAGGCTTCTGAAGGAAATCTCAGTCTGAGTACTCCCTAAGCTGACAAATCCCAGACCTGCATCTGTTTCCCCACCATGTCCTAGCCCGCTTCCGACCTTACCTCCTCCCTGTCTGCCACAACATGTCCCAGACTGACGGTGATCCCTCCTCCACCCATCCCAGACAAGACAAATCCCACTTTGCGTCATTCCTCTCGTTCCCGGCGATTAGAGAGGGCACGGTGCTCACCCACAACATGAAGCCATGAGCAGACCTGTCTCATGCTTTTCACCTGTGTCTGACTGTGGGATGAAACAGGCAGCCACGGTTCCCCATCTCTCTGCTCACTGAGCACCCACGGCCTGCTAGGTTCGTGCAGACTTAGTTTGCTTCAGTTTGCCTTGCATAGAGGCCTTCGGGAACGCGCCTGGGCCAGAGAGAGGAAGGAGTTAACAGCAAGGCAGGCGGCAGAGGAAAGCCAGCATTACATAAAGGAGAGGCAGCCAACCCCACAGCTCACACAGAGCCGCAGCAGCGCTGCCTTCCCCACCCTGTACAGTCAACAGCTTATGCAAGGGGCTGGGCTTAGAGCCCAGCGCTTCAGCCACCGCCATGTGCCTTCCCTGCCCTTCCTGGCAGCTGCACGTGTGGTGAGGAGGAGCGACATGCCGGCCTTTCCCACCCTCACGTGTGCTCTGCTTTGCCGTGCTGAGTTGAACTGGGATGTCAGGCTCTGCTCCCCGCCACTGCCCAGCTCACAGGACCCTTCCAGTGAAGCGAGCACTGCCGGGAGGCTTAAAGGAGCCCAGCATTTGGGAGCAGATGCATGACCATGATACACTATATCTGCCCTGTGGTGCTTGGGATGGGAGCTGGGAAGCCGCTACTTTAGCACTGCCTTTCTTCCAGTCTTCTTCCACAGAGCTGCCGCAGCTCAGTCTGAGACCCACAGGTTCTGTGAGCAGACAGCTATTAGAGCAAAGCACAGCGACTTGCAGGTGAGTGCAGCTGCCCCTGGCTGACGTCCTCGACAGCTCCCTGTCACTGTTTCCCAAACAGCCAGCTGCTGGATCTGGGGCACAAATCATTAGGAGATGGGACTAGGGCAAACTGCACATTTTACAGCACCTGACGCTGCCATTATGCAACAAAATTTGCATCTTGCACAATACTGCCATGAAAAGAAGTACCAGATCCTAGGTTTTGTACAATATTGGGTATTATACAATACATACCGCTGTGTCATACAGTTCAGCCTACTGCACACAGCTTTTATGGGAAGCCCTGTAGGCAGATTCCATTCCCTCCTCCTCCTATCCTCCTAACCCATGCCATACAATCTCACAGGACTTTCTCCTACACAGCCCAGGCCACAAATTAACAAGACCACCATCCCCAGGATTTCACCAATGCTATTTAATGAACCTCTTCAGCTTACACAATTGCACCCATCTAAGCCCGTGTAGGGCTAATCATAGATGAAATGAACAGCATTTCTCTGGATTCAAAAGAGAAGATAGATAACTGACTGCTATGCTACACAACAGACACTGGACAGAGGATGAAAAATTCAATATCTGCAGATGTATGAGCACGTGAAAGACGGAGCAGTGACATTACAACAAGTTGAGTGTCAGTGCACGGAGAGAATATCCGCCCTCAGGGCACCAAGGTTTGGCATGCAAAACTCCCACTTCAAAGAAGGAATCAAAGCACTTATTTGGCATAGTGTAATCACCAACAGTAGAACCACCACAGTATGTAAGCTTGGCTCCTTCGAGCTAGCCAGCACTCCTATGGAAAGGCATTTCATTATTCCTGTCTGACAGTAGTGTTTGAGGTACAGCCACTCCTGACGCGTGCTACATACACCCAGGTTCACAGTGTTCCTTTCTGGTCAACACGGCTCCCCCCAGCACGACCCTGGGATTACAGAAACCACGACACTGACTGTTAGCGATCAGGCTGCAGGGGATTTACATCCCTAGGAGAAGAGAACAGGCAGATCCAGAGAAGGGACAAAAACAACCCATCAGCTGGAAGTTGTCAGACAGAATAACGGTCAGGGAAAGGCTTTGAGCAGGCTAAGCTGATACCTAAGAGATTATCTATGCTGTCTGAATCCTACAGTTTGAACACAGCTGATCTGGACTGGGAGTCTCCAGGTTTTTAGGGTTCTTTTCCAGCACTGATACAGATTCTGCACAGCCCTCACTTTGCTTAGGGGGAGAGGAGGGGAAAGAGGCTCTGATAATCAAACAGCTACGCTGGTGGTACCGGAGAGGAGCACGCTGAGACCTCCTGCCTGGGCAGAAGTGGTCAAACTCACATGGACTCACTCACAGGCTCTTGGTAGATGTCAGAAAGGAGCTCTGGTGGTGGCACTCAGAACATACTGCAGGTGAGACGGGAAGGATGGCTGGAACCATTCACTGAAGTGAAAGATTAGTCAGTGTTGTTTAAAAACAGGCCTGGCAATCTTGTCAGAAATTTGATTAAAGCAAGATAAGGACAACACCATTCAGTTATGAACAATGCAAGGAAAAAGAGTAGGCTAAGCAGCGGGACAATACATTCCATGAGTTAGAAGACTAGATGACATGACTGGAGGGCAACATGCCCTGCCTGAGAGAGACTTCCAAGAGGAATACAGTCTCAGAACTGCAGTACCACCTGCTGAGAAACCCCAGAGATGCCAAGAACCTGGAAATGTCAGAGTAACTGGAGACTTCAACTGCCTCTGCAGAGACCGGGCAGTTGTCACAACCCACGGTCTGGCAAGAACTGTTTTCTAGCTGCTGTAAATGAGTGCTCCATGGAACAATTAATCAAGAATCTATAAGATGGAAAGTCAACTTATGATGTTGTCTTAGGCAGCTGGTATAGCTGAGGTAATAAGGTATAGCTAAAAGTGTTAGTTACCATGTCTGCTCTAAGCGAGACTCCGGCATGCATCAATTTAGCATCCTCCCAGAATCAATTACACAACACTGGCTTTCATTTTGAGAATGGCATTAAAAAAAGAAAGCATGCTAAGCAAAAAGAAGCAGCTGAGAGGTAAAATGCCGACAAACAACTCAGATTATTTGAAGATGACATCCCAGGGAAAAAAACAATTCAATAAATTATTCAATAAATTCAGTTAAAAGAAAAACTAAAAGAAGTCAATAACCGCACATAAACCTGAAGGCAAAAATCCTTCAGGAAACTGAAGACTAGGGGAAAAAAATACCATATTAAACAGAAAAGCCACAAAAGCAGTCCCCCATACACTTCCCAACCCACATGAAAGTTTGGGAAAAAACTGTAATGGCACAGCAGAAGAACTGCATTTAACTTTTTGCAGCTGTACTCAGTATAGAGGTATTGAGGCAGGTTTTCACCCCAAGTCTCTAAGGAAATGCATCAGAAGATATCTCAGACTGGGAGGTCAGCAGGCAACGGCACACAACAAAGCTACTGTAAAAGAGCAACAGTTGCCAGGACAGCCAACATAACCAGGAGTTCTGAAGGATGTCAAGAAGTAGCCATGCTGCTGCAAGTAAGTACCACCTGCCTTAAAACTGTCCGCATACTGAGCAGGAAAAAGAGTAGGACTCAGATTTAAAAAGCACTTCAGGGCATCAGAGGGACTACTGAACAGACAGCTTGATCTATTGGACAGATTAGTAGAAAATACTAATAGGACCAGTGAACAAATGGCTACGTACAATATGCTGGAGGGTTAAACTGGCCTTGGTAATGGGAAGTTGTGCCCCTAAATCTATTAGCCATATTAAGCACAGGAACAAGGGATATCTGGTTAACGGATTCTGCCTGGATTTCTGGAAGACATCCGATAAGATTCTCACTAAAAATATTTTAAGGAAACCAGGGACAAATTGGGATAGATGAAAAAGTTCCTGCAGACAGCAGATTCTTGTTGAGATCCAGGATAGAGGAAAAACCCTACACAGAGGTGAGTAAGGCTTCTACTGTTCAACATTATTCATACATTGACTGGTTAAAAAAAAAAAAAACAGGACAGAGAGCGTAGTGACAAAGTTTAGCGATGCAGTAAGTTACCTGGGATAGCTGAAACCAAAAGGCAACCTAAAAATTTCCCTATGAGCAGATGACAAAAAGATCAGATGAAATTCAGGATTGGTCACATTTTTTCCCCCCCATGTACACTGCTACGTGATCTTAAACTTACAGTAATGGCCTCTCAGCTAAATAAGGCCATTCAGGAAGAAAGCCCCCAAACATCAGCTTAGTGACACTCAGAAAAGCAAAGAAACAGAAACACTGGTGACTGCTGAAAGAAGGATATTACAGCACTATGTGAACGCATGTTGCTCCTACACCTTGAACACCAGCTACAGTTCTTCCCACTCCATGTCACCTCCATAAATACACAGAAATACAAAGGAAGACAACAACAACAAAAAATTAGAACAGCTACAGAACAGACTCCAACTGAAAATGTATATAAGCTAAGACTCTCCAAGTTGGAAAAGACAAAGGGGACACAAGGAAGGGTATGAGGGGCACTGAAGAAGTGAGGATGAAGTACGTGTTCATAGTGCCTTCTAATGCAAAAAAGTAGACGAGTTCCTCCTCATGAGAGAGGTGAAGAATTCCCCTACCCCACCTATAAACACTTCCACATAGCACATGCTAAACTGCAATGCTCCTTCACACAGGAAGGTAAGCATACTAAAGATTTAAAGGAGGAAAACTACATTCAACATTACTCATAGAAGTCATCTGAAGGAAAAAAAAGAAACCAATCTATGAGAATAGCACTGAAACATGGTTCAAGTCAAGCAAACTGTATAGTCTCAGCTGAAAGACTGTCTTAAGAAGACCTTACCTACATATAAATATACCAACCTCAAGATACAGAAAAGGCTTTGCCACAACAAATGCACAATAAAGACAAGGCCTTCAGATTTTACAATAAGGTAAGTTTGCCCCAATCTACCTTGTTCTACTTCTTCCAGATGTCCTGGCACATCCGTCAGTTAAAGCCTTGCCTTTATCGTCTCTGTTTGAGACGATAGCTCAGACATCTTTAATACAGTGAAGTGAAAAAAAGCAGTCCACGCAGACAGGACATGCGCAAGGAAATCAATCGGTAGGATACAGCCAAGCAACTTAAATGATAGTAAAGTACAGATTAGTTAGCCTGAGGAAACACCTTTCTATACATTCACGTCACTGTCAGCATGTTGACGCACTCTAATCAAAAGCTGGTGTGCGCAGAGTAATCCTGTTGACACCTTCCAGGCTCACGAGGGATGACACAGATCAACATACAGTAATCAAAGTAAATGAGGAGACCGAGGACTTCCCAGCCATAGCAAGTCCAGCTGAGGCAGCACTCTGCCCTTACCTGTCTAGGTCGTAGAGCGTGTGGGAGTTCTCAATGACCACCTCCACACCAGCCTCCTTGGCCAGTTTGATAATAGCTGCATCTCTCTCCTTGCCAAACGGTTCCGAGTCGTATTCAAAGGTGAGACGAGTGACACCCCATTCCTGTAAGAAATAACACACGTGAGTGTCAAAAAGTAAACCTTTTTAACCAGCACTATTACTAAATTACAGAAATTGTAATTGCCACTGTCAAGTCCTGGGAACTTAGGGAGGGTTCCAGTGGAGAACAACAGTCTGGCACTGGGATAACAGAAGAACCAATAATTTTATCAGCTCTAGCAAATGCTGTGCAAATTCCTAAAAGGTGGGTCTAAACCACACAAAAGGAGGCTGGAGTTCTTCTCCCTTTGTGTTCCTAGGTTACAGCTTGGTCTAACATCACCTTGGTTGGTTGTATCCAAAAGAAGCTCTGCCATCCCACTCCAGTATTTGCAAAAAGAGGACTTCGGAGAAGTCTTTCAATGTGAAAATATGAACTTTTGAGCAAGGATTACATGCAGACTACTATCAACTAAAGACAGTACACTAAATTCTTTTCCCATGTCTCTCTATAAAGCCATTGTATAATAGAAGACCACTGCCCAAGCCAAGAGCAAGAAGCATAGTACTGGGAAAAGGACAAACTTAGCAGACCTCTCTGCTCCAAACAGTAATGTATGATACTACGATTCAGATATAAATGATTAACTCTCCAAAGGTAAGACTTCCATTCAGCCTAGCGGATCCATAAACCCATTTCGTATTTCACACCTGCAACAGATCTCTCAAAAACTACACAGAATGGGCCTTATGAAATAGCACTCTGCCTCTTCCAGGCTTTGGCAGTGCACAGTTTCCTCTCAAAGACTATGGCCTAGTTTTCCTCAGAAAATGAATCCTATGAGAAGAGGCTTAATGGTTTCCACAGTGACCCTCCGGAGGCATCCATCAAACAGAGCAGCAGCTCACAGATTTGTTTAGCAAACACTCCAGTCAAACACAGCCAGAAATCTATAGAGACACTTAAAAAAACCTGCACACAAGCAAGATGTGAACCAGCCTCCAAGTGAGACAGTGAGTCACCTCTGTAAGCACAGGATGGTCTCTTCCATCTCAGAAGCAGACCTAAGGGGCATCAGAAACACAAACAGTGCACAAGGAGCAGACATTATTAGTTCACTAATGATCGTTTGAAAACAAAGATGCAAGACTGGGATGGGAATTTAAAAGCAAAAAAAACAACCATAAAAGCTTCCCTCCCTTTCTGAACTCTTTGAAATTGAATACTAAAATTACTATTAGGAAGAATAGAGAACTACGACACGTATGTACCACAGCAGGAAACAAAAATCCTATACTGCAAGGGTTAACGCAGAGCTAATGTGTACACTTCATCTGCCTGCCTCACTGTACCCATGCACACAGTGCCACTGCAGCAACTGTTACCAACAACACAACCCGGCTCCCAGCAGCAAGAGCAGAAATTAATTGGACATAAGTGCTGCATTACCACATGTGTCAACTCCCCACAGCAGCTGAGAGCAAAGCACCAGCTGCTGCCATTCATTCGTCCAGTATTTGCTGCTCGGTTTATCAGCTCAGGAGAGGCCTGAATTCCCATGAAAGCCACACTTCTACCTTGAGGTAGCATGAAAAAAAAACCACCAAAAAATCCACCAACATTACTTTCAACTCTGTTAGAGCACAGGTAAGATATCCACTGAACCACTGGCCCAGTCAGAAGAGATTGTACCAACACCCAGGCCTGGCTGATCTCACAACCCTATCTCCAAACCTCAGACTCTACCAGCTACTTCTTGTTTCTTTGATCAGAGTGGGTATATTTCTCCCACACAGTTTCACTTATGTGGTGAGTACCCAGTCCTTGAACTAAAATAAGGAGGGCATGGGCTACTAATAGCTTGAACTTGTTTGCAGATCAAAAGACAAAAATAACCCAGACTTTAAAAAGGCTGAAAGGAGCACATAGGTTCTGTCACGTGTTAACCTGCAGAAGCCAAAATAAACACTGGTGCACTTTCTGATTTGCATACACTATTTCCCTCCCCAGGACTGCCCCCCTCCCACAAATATACATCAAAATAGCATACAGCAGGAGGTACTGACTCAAGTTTACCTTTCCTTTCCCGCAGCTGGGCTACAGCAGGCTATGGGGGCACTACTTCTATCAGCAGTAGGTAAAGTACAATCTACATGACAAACACAGCTTTTAAGACCACCCTGAACCCTGTTTTCCTGTAGCTTTGTCATTCTAGCAAAGATACCGCCAGAAAGCATCAGAGAGAATGGCAAACACAATGTTAGGATGTGACAGAGAAGAATGAGTCATACACTTCTAATGCTTGAGGAACCTTCATATTCCAGGAGATCCTCTTGCCAACCTTGCCTGTCTCACAGTCTGCAGTACTGAGGTATCACTTTAGAAACGTACCCCACCGATCCACCATCGACCACAGAAGGCAGCAGGACTGCAGTACAGTCCTGTGAGGCCTGACGTGCAAAAGCAAAGGCAAAAGCCACCATCCAGAAAGAGAAGTACAGGCACCCCAGCAGTGGGTTACGCTACTTTTTTTGTGAGTACAACAGTATGTACAGCTCCTAAGCTTGCCATAACGGATAGCACTGATGCTAACAAGGAGCCAAGTGATCTCCAACAACGCGACGTTAGTATTTCCTTGCTGCGCTTCAGAAAAGCAGCGTATTCTCTTACTTTAAAAAGTCTTGGGAAGACATCTGTTGGCTGTCCTCGCACCACAAACAGGCGAGAGTTGAGTTTCCTTAAACTGTTGTCCAGATCTTCCAGAGATTGGAGCAGAAATCTGCAGAGAAGCAAAAAAGAGCAGTTACCATCGGCCAGACGGGCTGCAGCCAAAGACAAGTGAGGAAGCTCGACATGGACCCAACAAATCCGCATCACCAATCAAACTAAAAGTTAGGACAAAAGCAAAAACCAAACAAGAAAACTTCTTATTCATCCCTAATTTGCCTACAGTTATGAGACTGCTGCACCAGCCGGCTCCCAAACATTCGCACACAAGTTCTGCTCAGCCAGATAGAAGAACTCTTCAGGATTTTTTCCTTCTTTCCTCTTTTCTGCTCCCATGCTCTCTGGGAGCTGTGAGTACCCCCTGCCAATTACTTTCTCCACACTGTATCATCTGTATGGAAAAAAGCATAGACGATGTAATTCGTATTCCTCCTTGGATTCTGAGCAGGGGGAATTTTGCATTTGAAGTAGAAAGATATCAATACAATACTGCAAGGATTGCTGCAAGAACCGTGCAAGTTTTACAGTTCTGGCTCAAAATAGGAAAGGATATGGCAGAGCAATGTACTCTCACAGCAGAGAAACATACGCTCCCAGCTCACCAACAGCAAGAAACCGAGCACCAAGACCTCCCAAGGCAAGAGCCACCTGCACTTAGAACGGTTGCAAACAGAGCTGCAGACCACCTTGCACCACAGAGCTGCAAAGCTGAGAGCAAGCCAAGACAATCGACTATCTCCTCTCACCCCCAAAATGTCAAAAGGCATTTAAAGTGCTTTTTGCGTTTACGTGTTTAAATTCTTAACGTTGCATCTTACTGATTCCTCACTTTGCTGAGAAACAGCTTCATCTGTACAGTCTTTGCCTCCGCTGCCGTAAGCCTTAACTCCGGTTTGTTTGCCTACCCCCGTGAAAGACACCAGCTTTAAAACTTTAATCTGTGCAGCAGCACGTGGCGCTGCTGGGAAGCTCACAGCCCTCGGGAAGCGTGTCTGCTGACCTCTGCCTCTCCCCCACTCCTACGTGCCCACTCGGCAGTGTGACCTGGAAGACACGGGGATCTGCATCAGCTCTCTTAGAACCACGCACAGTTAAGAGGAAGGCTAACCTACAGCCGCCCTGCAAACAGGGCAGGTCAGCTCTCTGCTCGGCCGTATTGCTGTAATGGGAATTGCGAGCTCTGTGGTAGAGCGAGATCCCTCTGCACTTCTGGAAAGAGAAGGGGCTGAGTGTTCAGAGCAACAAAGGCATGGAGGCACAGGAGACCCAGAAGCAGGTCTGGATAACCAGAACTAACTACTCCTTTACTCCCTGCCCGCCTCCTATCTGTTAAATAGGAACAGCACCCTTCCAAGGTGTTCTGAACATTCAACATGGGTTATAGCCCTATATAGCTAACATATGATATGCAATTAAGTAATAAGGGATTTTCAACACGACATTTCTGGAGGCTAAGTTAAAATTAAACACCCACTTTGAAGCACAGACCTCACAATACACGTAAATGAAGGGGGGAAAAAAAGCAAAACTAAGCTAGAGTTCCCTTTGGGAAACAAGGACTGCAGTAAACGTAAGCAGTTTGCTAAGATGCTTCTGCCCAGCAGCCAGC
>PPHD01024910.1:0-11950 GCA_002909625.1 Bambusicola thoracicus
GATTAAAAAATCATAAATATTAACACATTAACACATACTATTTACAACTGTGCCAAAACACACAGATTCGTTACATCACTGATATTTCCAAATAGAGAGTGAAATTTTGGAAAGTGTAAAGCACAACAAATTATCTGAGTAAGTACATGTGACAAAACCAACTAAAATAATTCCAGCGTTTTAAAATTAATTAAACATCTTATGAGTTTCAGCACATTGTGAGCTATCTGCTGAAAAACTGTGTGTGAAATCTGTGGCACTTGTCTTTAAATCACCATTTCTTTTGCCACAGAGTAAAAGCATTCTGTGTTTTTCTAATACATGTTTTAGCAGCGTTACCATTTCTCCTGTTTGTGCCATTGGTTACTCTTTCCTTTAGAAGCTAGTCAAATGCAAAAAGATTGTGAGGCAGTGGTAGATGCTTTTTACAAGTGAGTTGAGGTGTGGTTTGCACGTGTGATTTACAAAAGCACGCAATGAGAATATAAAGCATTTCATTCTCCAAGTGAGGCAAATCACATGCCCAACAGCTAAAACAAACCAGATCTGGGGTTTTACCTAATTTATGCAGGGCTTTACCTAATAATAATAAAAAGTATGAGCAACCTTTTGCTGCATTCCCACAACAGCAACAAAACAGTGGTACAAAGAAAGAGCCAAATGTGATTTTTAACCTCTTTTTACATAAAATCATAAAAAAGCATAAAAGCTGGATTAACTGCCTCCTGAACCCGCGTATCACCAGCCGGGTTCTCATCCCCAGCTGGCAAAACTGGCAACTCTTTATTTTTGTTTAAATACCTGGTTTACAGCCAGCCAGACAAGCAAGAGCATCAGAAGGGTTTCGTTTAGGCAAAAGGAAAGCAGCCTGAAAACAGCGTCAAGAAAGAAAAAAAGCAGCTCCATTTATTTTAATATAAATGGAATAAAATCGTGCATTATGCATTCACAGGAAAAAAAATAACTGTGTGCCTTTAAAGTCATCTGTGATTTCTATTCTTCCATGGTTTTAAGAAATCCAAGGATTTGCAGACTGAGAAATCAGTGGAAGTCCAGCAACTTCTATCATCAAATCCATACAATCAGAGTGGGCGCGAGAACAAATCTAAACACACTACCCTGGCATTACAGTCTTTAGCAAACACTTCTTGGATTTGAGGGACTTGCTTTTTTGTAACATTGAACAAAGGTCATGAAAGCTTCAGCTCAGCGCTAAATGAACATGATGCACAGTTGTACATTTGTATCTATGAGTAATTCAATCTTTTGCATATCATGAGGTGGATGTCTGCTTTTAGAATGGTCCCCTTAGGCTGTCATAGCCCTTGCTACCTTCCAGCATATGTGAGGTATACCTGTGTAAATGGGACAGCCTAAGCACTGGCCAGCCACAGTGCAAATTTTGGTGTCTTACCTCCTGTGTATCACCCTTTAAAGCCATCTCTACTATCTTCATCCATCCTGTCTCCTGTAAGGGCACACTAATCTGTCTTTAAGACAATAGACTGTCCTAACAGCTCCGCCAGGTCACAGCAGGAAAGGCAGCAGGCCCACCAAAACCACCGTTAAAGGCACAAGCTCCTCCACTTTGGTGTTTGCTATAAAGCAACGTATTATTTTCTAGGGGTATGAAACAGGAGGATTGAATGCAACTCATAAGCCACAGAAAGAGCAGCTACACTGAGTACACATTCCCATCAGGTGCACTTTCATACAGATGAAGTTCCATGCTTTCTTCCCCAACATTAAAACTGTCACATCATTTGAGCATATGAATTCCCTTCCTTCATCTGCTTCTTCTACCACTACCACGTGGGCCCGAGCTACCTCACTGAGATCTACATGAGGTTTTAGGAGATGGGAGCTTCAGTGCAATATGACTTCAGCATCTGGATAACAATACAGTCAGTCATTCATCCCTGTTTTACACCTCACATCATTACTGTGCCCAGATGATTTCCCAGTGTCAAGTAAAGCATGAGGTGGGCACACAGAGGTTCAGTCTGGATGATACCACAGATTATGGGAAATAAAACCCAGGAATTGATCTCATTTTTACTACTTAAATATATCTCACTCCCTTTGTGTTTCGTGCTCTAGTTCAATGACTGGTTCTTCCAGTACTGACCTGACACAGCCTCCCATATCTTTTCCCTTGCCACAACTTCACTTGCCATTTCAAAGTGTTGCAACACACTACATTGGAAAGAAAAGTTTTACCCTGGGCTAGTTGTAAGTCACCTTGGGACCTGAGTCCCTACATTGCCACCAGAGCAGCTGTAGCAGCACATGAGGAGGCAGAAGTGGAAAGCCCAGGGTAGGTGGTGTCAAACACCTACACAGAAAGAAATGTCTGCAGTCCTCATCACAGGAGCTGTGTGGACTGTCACTGTTACTCCTGCGCATGCAGAGAGCTGCAATAGCCATCCTCACCTAATGGGAAGATGAAAGGCCCAATTCTCTTCCCAACCTATATTTCTCCAAAGTACTCTGGCACTACAAAAGGGCTCCAAAGTGGGCAAAAACTAAGTGCTGCACTGAAACCATTTCATTTTTATGGGCACTGATGCTGCTCTAAAACTTATAGCTGCAGTAGAGGACAGAGTCTGCATTTATATGAAGGCTTTCTAAAAAAACTGCACAAATGCTACTAAGGTTTATATGTTTCTAGTTTTAGATAAACATGCAAGAAGTACCATACAGACTTTCTAACAACCAAGACACATCAGTCATACATCTGCTTCCAGGCACATGGAGGTACTTTTGTGCTTTTATGGATGTTTAGAGGTACTGGACATTATAGTTTCAGCTAAGGAAAAACTATTTACTTATTTTAGAAATTTCATTTATATTGTGCTCAGAAGGCAACAAAGCACAGCTCTCATTCTTATGTCATAAGCTAAAACAGTATTATACAGTAATATACAATCCATAGAATTGTGTGCCCATTTAATTCATTGTAAAAAGACGTGAAAACATTATCTTTACATCTTCAGTAGCTAGAGCCAAAAGTTTTCTGGGCTGCTGCAACTTGAGATACACATGCAAACTGTTATTTATGGGAGTTTGGGGCAGAAAGTAAGGCAACAGGCAATTAAATGAATCAAAGCTGACTCAAACACAAGCCATGCTTTTACATGATTCTGTGAAAATCTTCTGAAGGGTAGTAGTCTACATAACAGGTAAAACCTGTGACCATCTGAAGTCAATCATGTATTTCCCCTTTACTTCAGTGAAACTAGGATTCTCCAATATGTCAATAATCACATAACACTGGACAAGGTGTGACTGCTCCGGACACAAACTGAACATAGAAGATCTCTTCATTCAATTTTTTGTATTTTCTTGAAACAAAATATCTCTGATAAATGTCCTCTGGAAGGTTTTTGGTTGCACAGCAGAAATTAACACAGTCAAGAAATATACTTCCCACAGACCACTAAAAATTCATTCATTGCTGTAACTTCTGGACTCTAAAAGTGTACATAAATACAGTAATAACTGTGTGAATGAAAGGCTTAGTACAATTCACTGTTGATCTTCTACAAATGGTTGTCAGTATTGGGTTTTATCTTTAAAATAACATTATCACAACTCATTTTGGTACTTGGTGTTGGATAACCAAGGCAACTCACTGGAAAACCAGTAACATTTTTGACCTAGTTATGGTTACTCTTAATATACTAAATACAGACTCTACAATAGGACATTTAAAACAAATAGCTTGCTCAATCAATAATTTTGTCAGAACAGATGGGAAAAGATTTAAACATCTAAACAAACTGTCTGCACACCTATGTTGTGATAGAAAACTGAGAACTTGGATACACCAATGTACTGTTAATTTAAGGGGAAAAAACTGTTTTCAATTAACTTTACGGTTCAGGTGGAATGTATGTTACCTAAGCAGTTCTGGTAACCTTTCACACAATTTTATTGCTACAGTCGTTGGTTTGCTAACAAATATTCATCCATATATTCAACAAAAGTTGGAAAGTATATTTGCTAAAACTTTCTATCAATTGCGGTAGGTACTGAAGCAAAGTTTATGGCCCAACACTAACAAACTAAGGTGAGAAACATTTCTTTATCGAAGCAGACATTTATCCCAAATGTTAAAAAATTCTTCCTGCAGAAAGCTATGTTTGCCAAATATGATACACATATAGGAACTATCATAAGAGAACCTGCAGACATCCTCATATCTCTATTACCACTGTACTGGCAGTACACTCCACAATATGCATTAGTATAAAATGCAAGATGTAAGAAAATAGCAAATAATGACAATATTGTGATAATTTTTTTCTGGTTGCTTGTCATTCTTGATGAAAGCAATTTGATTTTCTACCCACAGTTAAGCAGCGTTTATTCAGTTTTTGTTTATTGTTCACTGCTCTCAGAAAAACGAAAGGCTTATGCTGAGATGGAAATAATGTTTGTATTGATTAAATGAAAATTAAGGAAAAAAATGTCAAGTGTGCTATTGACAGTCTTTGTAAGAATCGTCGTACTTTCTTGCTTTACACAAGAATGTGTTTTTTATTAGAAAACTGCAGTGTTTTACAGTTCTGGTTTGAATACAATGGTTTATTTTTAGGTAATGCTGAGCTACTCTGTTTTCTGGTCTTGTGTTTGTTTTACTATTTTTGCATATTTGTTACATCTTTCCCCTTGAGAAGTCTGATAGTGAGTGTAGACAATTAGCTTTTGTGTCTGGTGAGATCAACCACATTGCACAGAAATTTAAATTCCTGTTATGTCGCTGGCGATCTGGGTTCGTGAGAACGTCCACCTCTTGTGCTACGAAAGAACTGCTCTGCAGCAGCTCTTCTGTACTCATAACTAAGCGATGCTTCCATATCCCCATCTTTTAATCCTGATGCTGCTGACTGCAATTGCTCTGGATACCTTCCCTTGTTCACATTCCACTGTGTTCACCCCAGGGCCCTGCTGGCAACGTCAAGCTGACAAAAATGCTCCAATTGAAATTACTAGGTTTTTGATGACTTAGGAGTGTAAGACGACACTGTGGTACACTAGAATATAGTAAGTGATAACAAATGAGAAAAAAAGGTCACATCTGAACAAGGTACTAGCATCTCAAAATAAAAAGAAAAAATTGTATGTCCATTTTCTTTCAACATAAAAATTAATTTGGGATTCTACTGTAAAGAGAAAATTCCTTATTGTAAAAGCCACACAAATCAGAAGAGAAAATATTTTCAGGCATAGATGCTCTTTCTCCTCCCACTCCCCACTGGTCACCCAGAAATAAACATAGCCAAATACACAACAGACAGCTGCTCAAGAGCACACGCCAACAATGAACCACATTTCCACAGGTAAAACAAATTCCACTGTGTCTCTAATAAGAAACACATTATGCATGAAGTATCTCAGTAAACAGAGAGTAAATAAACTTGAACTATCCTTTTGAAGCCAAAAGAAAATCAGTGAAGCAGAATACAACAACATAACTACAGTGTCTTGGTACTAAGCGAACTAGACGTGTTTTAAGGAAAATGAGTACTGGTTATGAGAAGTTGAGAGTTTGGGGTTTTAAGCAAAAGCTTACAACCAAAAGCACGGCATTCCCTGCCACCATGAAGCAGCATCTCATGCTATAGATGAAAACAGACATCAAAATAAAACATATTTATGGCTTCAGCATTGGTAGAAAACAGCGATTAAAATATTTATCAAATACTTCTTAATTTATGGAGTAAAATACATCTTATCAATAGAAAACTTTTTAGAGGAGCATTCTGCAAGACAGATATTTATGTTAAAACCCCATTAAACTAATGTAAGGCAATAAACAAATTTTCAGCCCTCATGGTGACGGTAGGTCCGTGTGTGAGCCACACAGAAAACAATCATTTTTTTAATTGTTGTTGATTATATCTTCTCTACTTTCTCAGCTTTATATCTGTCTGTATGATGAAAAGGTACTTCTGCCCATTACAAATTAGCTCTAGCTGAACAGCTATCCCCAAGAAAATTATTACATGCTTACACACATATAACGCTACAAATACATGATGTTACAGAACAACTCTTCCAACAGCACTCTCTTGAGCATGGAAAACAGTTGATTTGAATACACGGTTTAAAAAAATCAGACAAACCATAATTTCCACCTTTTCAAGTCTGTGGCTGATAAAAAATTATGTTCTATCCTTAGACAAAACAACCCCATACAATATACTTTCCTAAATTCACACTGAACACTCATAGGTTCCGTTTCTTTTTACCACATATTTTGAGGGTGCTGTCGGGCTTTCTTTTGCCATTGTTGTTAGGGGGGGTAGATGGGGAGCACTCTATTTTGTTCATTCTAACTTGGCGATCAAAGAATTTTTATTTTTACACTATTGCAGAAGTGCATTTTTCTAGGTTTCCAAAACCACCTTATTCAACCTTCCCCATCTGTCACCATCTGCTTCTTTTTAGCATGTACTTTTTGTGTGATCACATAAGCATGTGAAAAATAACTAACATTCAGATGATTGTCTGCTGGTACATTTGAGGACTGGGCATAATAAAAGTGAACTGCCAAAACGTACTTAACACTTCTAATTTTGTTGGGTCTTGCATGTAAGCTACATTTGATTTTCAAACTGTTTTACAGTTGGAAAGTTGATCAGGTACTCTAACAGTAAAACTGAGACTACATAATTAGCTCAGCACTAAAAAGATTATATTCAAAGACAGGAACAAAACCCAGAAATATATCCACACGAGTTCACACATCCATCTTGACTGAGTCTGTCTGCACAATGTTGCCTGAGGCATAGGATAAGATGCTACAAGAAGTCTGCTGCTGGACAGTCACAGCCTGTGTCTTCACTGTGCACCACCAGAGGACAGGGAATAAAGGACTCCCATAATTACAAGCATGTATGAGACCTTAAGGAAACGCCGGAGGAGCAAAGAAACTAAAACGAGAGTAGGAATGCATGGAAATGCAATCCATTCTTTGCAACGCAGCAGATACTGCTCCTAGGTGCAAAGTAATTGGAAATTGCAATTGAGGCACAAGAGCCGGAGGGTGGAGGTGTCTATTTCCAGAGCTCTATCACACTTCAGCACACCATCCATTTCTGCATGTAAATGTCCTTCCTAATCAAGCTTTAATATAAAAAGAACCAAAAAAAAAGTATGAAGCTAGAGAAACAAATGTACCTCCCAGCTTCCAAATAGATATTACCTTCATTCTACAAAAATTTCATACGTGAAATTTTTTTGTCTTGTTAGACAGCACTGCAGGCTTCAGGTCTTAAAATACATTTGCACTAATATAGACAACTTGGTGTACTGTCTCTCTGTCCCCTCTTGAAAAAAAGAATCAAGAGAAGAAAATAAAAAGAATTCCAATAACAAGTGAAATCATCCCCTGCCTCAGATAAACCCAACATGCCACCAACCAGAAGGCTGTTCATCAGAAGTAACCAAATACAAATGAGAACTTGCTCTCTAGAGCATGATGGAATACAGAGTACAAAATAAAGTCTCTTTTTCACTGTTTCTCCTAGCAGTATTTTTCCAACTCTTACAGTTCCTACTGTTCTTACAGCCTTGTGAATGCAACGTCTTAACAGCTGTTTTACCTTAACATATGTCACTTTCCACTAATTCTCTTCCTCCCTATTTAACTTGCACTATCCAATAGTTCTAGACCTGGAACACAACAGCACATACCTATCATTTATACAAAAGCTGCATAGAATTTCAAAAAGCAAATCACTTAGATGCCTCAATTGTCTTCAAATGCAAACAAAATGTAAAGGAAAAGGAGATAAAAAGGCACAAGCCATAACAAAAATAATTCCTTCCTTCTATGTTCCTAAACCAACAACTCTGCACCTAGCTCCCCTCTATATTAATTCAATCATCAATTTCTACTGCCTTTCATCTCTGCAAAACACTTTATTACTTTCTGTTAAAGGAAAATTAACAAAATAACTTAATTGTCTTTTGTTCAGCTCAGGTTTGCTTTCCCACCCACAACCACACTTTCATCCGTAACGAAAACCTCTCATCTCTAAACTGTGTTTCCTGGCACCTTAATCTACCTGGGAAAAAAAATCAGATTCATTTTCTGAATTCCTTTTATCTCCCATTAACCTTTCTCATTACTCTCACCTTTACCTTATTGATACACCTCTCAGTCAATTCAAAAAGTAAAGAAAACAAAGGCAGCTTTGGCTATATTAACTACACAAATTCATTTTTTCTGCTGCACAGCATGCCCACTCAGAGGACTCAGCCCTCTCATTTCATCAAATTCTCTTCAAATAAGCACCTTCATGCTTTCCACCACACCTGAAGGAGCTCCTCAGTAACATTCTTATTGCTACTTTTATCTGCATTAAAGTCCGCCTTTAAAACACTGCTCTCCTATGATGCCTGCAAAAAATTAAAACACTGATTTTTATCCTACTCTTATACACTGTTTCCTGGTGGTTCCCTCTGCGCCTATATCCATTAGATCCAACTCGTATCAGACAAGTTATGTGGCAGATCACCATATTCTCAGTCCAAAAAATATCAGACTACCTCTGGTAAATATCCTGAGCCAATATAAGCAAGCACTGTAAGAATGAAATAAATGCACAGCTGCACCAGTCTATAGCCAAATGTATAGCTGCCTCTATTACAGCCTTTTATAACCTACATGCACTATAACATTCCAGAAAAATTCAAGTTCAGTTCTTGTAGCACATGGGAAAAGTTTCTTGCTGTGACAAATCCAACTGATTTGGATGGTGCCACCAGTGTAGGGCACCATGCTTCTCCCTTGCTGAAATCCAGCCGCTGACCTCCAACAGCCAAGTTCTATGTTTTGGGTCATTCACACATCAAAGCCATAGCCTTCCCCAAAAGTAAAAGGTATAAGTAAGAAATTAAGTGAAGTGTGAGGAAAGAGGGATTACTTCTTGATAAAAAGACTTTAACCTTTTCTGAAGGTAAATCTCAGGGAAATAATTAATTACAGATGATCTCTCTCACTCTCCTTTCTAAAAGTAAGACTTAAAAAAGGGAAGAAAAAAAAGAAAAAAAAAGGCCAAACAAGCATTGTGTAACATACAGCATAACATTTCTTTCCTCTGCACTGGTAAATTACAAAACATTCTCACACCTATCAACAAAGTTATGAATCCATTCTGGTATTATTTATCGTCATACAGCCATAAGTGGCTGTAAACTGCATAAACGATAATGCAGTGGCCTTGCTGTAATATTTTTAAATAAAAGACTACTCTTCTTAAAGGAATGTCATCTCATAAGGAATTGAACTGAAATGCAGTCAGAAAAGTGTTATTGTCATGTAAGAAATTACCCTCATAAATAAATAATCTTAGCTAAAGGAAATTTTATTTCTTTGCCCAAGTAACTTCATTTCTTAAATACTCTGTTAAAGAAAATAGATTATAGAGGTGCGTATCTTTATTAGTATGTCTTTGATCCCTGACAATGAGCTGCAAACTATCAAAATCCGAACTGCTTTTAAATATCTCACAGGTGCATTTACAAGTACAAGCACATTCTCAGTTCTCTCTTTTTCTTCATTAAGTATGTGATACTGTTTAGAAAAGCAATGGTAAAACAACTGAAGTCCAGCTGTAACATTACATTCTCATGACCTGCAATTAGCCAAAAGTCCGTAAGTCTTTACCATCTAATAATGACTTCTATGATCTGAACTATATGAAGTGAATTTTGCATGTTCATTCCCTGTCACACACACACGAAAATACTGGAGCGCCCTGTTTCCCTGTAACAGTCAGCTGTCCCAGGTATGAAAATAGACACAATGGTTTCATGTGATCAAACACTACTGTGACAGCAGAGAATACTAAAGGTAAAGGCTGGATGTTTTTTTCCTAATAGCATTCATCTGCTGCTAACGCTATCCTTCTAAATTAGAACTTGTAGATAAAGGCATTAAGTCTGCTCTTGCTATCCCAGTAACTTAAATTTTGTCTAGGTTGCTTGTTCTAAAACCTTTATCTCTGATGTAAAAGGGAATGAGTTCTGTGCTTGTCAGGGTTAATGAGAGGTCAGTTTCACTCCAGATAAGTTTGTACAGCGTAGGTCTCCAAAAATACTCATAATGGGAGGTGAAGAAGAGTGGGACAGCTAAAGAACAGAAAGGCAAATTGGATCAAGTAACTTGTGGAAGGTGTCTAAAACCCAAGATGATCCATTGCCAAGTTTGATGAAAAAGAGGTAACGATTCCAAACCTGAGATATTAAGAAGTAGATGAAAGCAACTAGACAGGACATCTGGATCTTAGAATGTTTTCAGGACTGCTGACAAGAAGACAAGAGGGTAAGAGGTGGGACTGGCAACCGTAGTCTGCTGAGATGATAGTATCATCCTTTGTGCTCTTCTATGGCTACAACAGATTCCGAGTACAGAACGCAAGAAAAACAGCCAGTGTACCAAGCCAAACAGGTGGAAGTGTGAAATCATCCAAGCAGCCATGAGATTCAAAGCTAGCTAAGAATAACTCTGGAATCCTTTAATGCAGGTAAATGCTGAGTGCCCCTGCAGTAAACATGAAGGAAATACCAGAAAGTCAAAAGTCTCAAACGCTCAAACCTGGCCATCCTCACATCTCACAGCCACCAGTATCCAGAAGGTGATGTCTACCAGTTTCCTAGACATCCCTTAATTGTAAGGTTCAGAATGAGAAATCAAAGGCAATCTAATCAGCTTGCCCTAAGAGGCTCCAGGCTGCTCAGAATTCAACACTCCCAAAAGGGTAGAAGGGTGAAGAGCCATGCTGAATCAGAGCCTCTTTATCCCCTTCCTTTAAACTAATGCACATTCTTCTTCAAAGAACATTCTGAACAGAATTTTGCTGGTGGTACTGAGCAGCTGCAAGAGGTGGAGGATCCTTTGATGTATATGTCTCAGAAAGAAAAGCAGGACTGAAGAACATAAAACTTGAACATAGGAAGTTCCATACCAAAATGCGGATTAACTTCTTTACAGTAAGGGTGACGGAGCACTGGAACAGGTTGCCCAGAGAGGTGGTGGAATCTCCTATGGAGATATTCAAGACTCGTCTGGATGCCTACCTGCATGTTCTATTGTAGGCTACCTGCTTTAGCAGGGAAGTTGGACTCGATCTCCTGAGGACCCTTCCCACCCCTGCGATTCTGTGATTCTGCGATATTGTAAAGTCCTTTCAGTTGCCTAGAAAGTTGTCTCAGTATCAAGTGTGTGTTAATGTATCAATTCATGATCCCTGAATACAGGCAAAAATGGAAATACTGGCTAATTCAGGATCCTTCCATTAATAAATAATGCTCTCTCTCATGTTGGTATCAGTTGCATTTGTGAATGCTGGAGGAGAGGCACCACAGACAGTACTGATGACTGAAGCCAAAGAGGACAAAAACCCAATGTTGAGTGTGCTTCCCTGGCTTTCTTTTTTTTTTTTTTTTTTTAACTCACTCTCAATGGCAGAGCTGTCCTCACTGCCATTGGAGCAGATCATTTGACTGACTCGACTTTACACAGTAGATTCCACAGTGGCCAAATCAGAGTCGTGAAGGAAACCAAAACAACGTTCTTATGTCCATCTTTTTGGCAGTTCACAACAAATGTGATGTTTTACACTCTGAGCAGTGGCAACCTGTAAGAGAAAGCTGAATATTCTGGGGTGGCATTTCAACATACACTCAGGAAACAGCTAGCTCTTGCTGCCTACCTCAGCCAGTTCTGAGGTTGATACACTCAGTTGTTCATCAGAAATACATAAAATTTCGACTCCCTGCAACTGGAGAGTTCAGATAAAACCCAGCAAACTCAGTTCCTCCCTCCTGTCCAGGAAAAGTACAGACACCTCAGTTAAGTAGAATCATATGTTCCAAGTGACAGACAGACTGAAGATTATTTCTGAAGAAATTATTGAGAGATAAAAGCTTTATC
>PPHD01024911.1:0-11949 GCA_002909625.1 Bambusicola thoracicus
GAATGTATTTTTAATGAATTTTTATAATATATATATAGTAGCAATGTTTGTTTGATTCAAGCTTTAAATTAACAGTGATGTTGTGAGTTAGAAATATGGGAAAAAAATTTCAAGTTCTGATTAAACAAGAATTTTTACAAGCAAATCTTCCACATTTGTACTGTAGTGTGATTAACGTAGATGTAGTTTTCAACCTTTGTGATCACACTGCAACCTTGTGGTTAACAGTTATTCTTAAAATCATTTTAATTTTTAATACATTGTCAATTAATATCTTGAACTTGCACAGTATGTATTCAGTTTTGACTGAAGGAAAATGCCTTACTCCTGTTAGACTTGATGTAAACATTAGGGTAATATTTCTGATTTCGATGTTTATATTGGTGATCTTCTACTGTTGCAATTTTTGAAAATATTTAAAACTTTTTATAAGTAGCAGTAAGTATACAGATCTTTAGAAAAACTTATAGGAAGTCATAGGAAAAAAAAAAATTATTAAACATCCTTTGTGCTTCATAGATGTTTTTTAGATCCAGCATTTCAAAAAGCTGATAATTTAATCAGATGATCTTACTTCCATAATTACTGATTAGTAGTTCTTGCATCATAGTTATTTTTTTCAAATTTTCAAAGTTTTTCAAAATGTTTTCAACTTTTACTAAAAAAACAGTATTACGTGTTTGAAGAGAAACTTATGAAGTTGGCCTTTAGAACATACTTCTTGTTTTCTTTAATTTTCTGTTTTTGTCACCTTCAAACATGTTGTAAATGTATAACTTAAACCAGATGTAAGTGTTCCACTAGTTGCATTCTTTCTGAGAAACTTAAATGCAAGGTGCAAAGATCCTAGAGTAAAAAAATGCAAAGTACCAGAAGTAGTTGAAGCCTCTACCTGCTGAGCAGACAGAAGGCAAAGGGGTCGTTTTTATGTGGATTTTGACCCTTTACGTATCACGCATACAAGCATTTTGTCATATACACCCTCTCTGGAAGATTAGAGGACTTCTACTTGAATTACTATATACCCAACATTTGTCAGCTCAAAGTCTTTCAGAGATGTTAATGGCTCATGTCAATGCTGTGAGTGAATGGGCAGAAATTCATCATTGAATGTCTCTGGAAGGGACAACTGCCAGTCTTGAATCTCTCTTTTCAGTTTTTTTGCAGATCAGGCGTGGGAGCAGAGTGCTCAATGAGTATTTGTAAGCTGCTGCTTAATATGCAGAAATGCTACATCAGGAAAATGTCTGTGAGGCTTTTGTGACCACGCCTCTTCTGTCTTGGAATTTAGAAAGTAATAATAGAAAGACATGACTGGAAGGTTTAAAAAAAAAAAGTTTATTTTTATTAGCTGAAAATAATAAATAATGCCTACCTTTACTTAATATGTGCGTGTTATACTTTAAGTAGAAACAAGTAATGGATTCCATGTTATCTAAACTGCAGCCTTGTTCACAGACAGCTGTGAGGTGAGGTGAAATGAGTGCCACAGGTTTCTTGGTTTGGGAATGCTAAAGGTTTATAGTAATAGTTCATGCGCTCAGAATAGTGTTTATCAACGTCTGAACTATTGAAAAGAAGCTAGAAGTGGTCAGTAATAACTTTTTTCTTCGCTCTGTGTTATGACCCAGTATATATTTAAATATGCACCTCATCTTTTATATGGGACTAGTCCCTGTAACATTAAGGGTTATATAATGAAGTATGATTATAATGCGTGTAAACTGTACTGACTTCAGTTCCCACTTTTTTGCATTGTATGATTTGAAAACATAGCAATGTAAGGATCTGCACTGAGATATATCTCATTTTATGAACCAAAGTATTTTATTTTGAGAGAAATTCCATGACCACTGAACCACAAAATGGTCTGAATTTTCACTTCTCCCTCTTACAGTCCAAGTTACTTCTTTGACCCCTCTCTCATTACAGAGATGCTTGATAAGCACTTTGAGCAGTTTGATTAGGGCACACACCGAAAATTACCATGATGTAAAATAAGTCATAAAAACTCATGTTTTGCTCATACAGTTGCCTTCATTCATTGTCCCCGATAATCAGAACGAAACACAATTGTCTGTAATTAAATTTCCCACTGTGAAGAAAGAAACTGTGTGTTTCTTGTCGCTGTCACTATTAATACTGTATTCAGCTCTATAGAGTTTGGTTTTCATGTAAGGTTAAGGGTATAATTTTCTTCCTGTAGTTGTATTGTTGTTAAACTGTCTAACATTACCAGCAAAGAGACGTATGCACTTAAGCCTGGCTACTCAGTTGTTTATTCCTTGATGATATTTTGCTTTTACATCACCTTGAACCATTTCAAATTAAGTGTTTTTAAAAGGGGCAAGTCATGTAATGTTATCTGTACATCAGTCCCCTACCAAGAGCCATCTTCCTAGTTTGGGGGTTTGATAATGCAGGAGCTATGCCTTATGAAGAGGTTGAAAAGAGAGAAGGCAGTTGAGCACAACTTGTATTGGACAGTAGTGACGAGGTTCTAGACTAGATCCATGCTTTAAGCTTAGTTGTAAAATATCAAAAAAGTCATGCTGGTGTTTAGTAATGAGCACTCATACTACTCTCATACTCAGTTACTGAGAAAATACTGCTAGTAAAGATCTTCTAATTTCATCAGTTTAATCATTATACCAACTCCAAAGTGTTTTTTTCCATGTTTCTAAGAATCTGTGTTTCATTAAAAAAACAGGACAAATGCATGGAGCTAAATTAGTCTTAAATGATTAAAAAACATGAAATTGATTCTGAAAATAGCTACCTCCCTGAAATATTTTCATATTTAGTTGGAATTGCTCACGTATTAGACCAGATTGTTCTGAAAGCAAGTTGTTTCTTTAATAATTTTTATCATAGAGGTTTAAACCAGAACGTTCTCAACTGTATTGTAAATGTGTTCTAGGAATACCCCATTTTGTAAAGCTGAAGAAAAATCAGTTTATTACACTTTGCCGTACACTTGAGTAAGTATGATCTTCCTCTTTTTCAGATCTGGTTTGCTTTTGTCAATGGCTTTTCTGGACAAATTCTCTTTGAAAGATGGTGTATAGGCCTTTACAATGTGGTAAGGTTGTTTTTGTGTTTTCATTTTCAGTCATAATCATAAAGGCTTCTTGAGTAAGAAAATTTGAATAATCCATAAACAAGGCTTTACTTCTCAACTCTCGCAATATGTTCTTTTAATCCATCTGCTAGATGTTTACAGCAATGCCTCCACTGACTCTTGGAATATTTGAGAGATCCTGCCGAAAGGAAAACATGCTGAAATATCCTGAGTTATACAAGACTTCCCAAAATGCACTGGATTTCAATACCAAGGTAGATAAAAATCAAATGTAATTAAAACAGTATTATCTTTAGGAGAGGATTTTTATTGCTACTGTTTCCAGTTGTCCCCTTATCAATAAATGGTACAAATCATATTTGTCTGCTTTTACTGAAACATGGAAATGGACAGCAGGCATTCGTTTTTTTTTCAGCCTTGATTCTTTTCCTGTGCTGGCAATAAAGCTGTCTTCTGTAGGCAGAAGTGATTAAACTTCTCTGTCATTGGTTTGTATGTGTTTGTACTGTTATATGGAAATGGATTACAGAAGCCTGTGGAGAAGCGTTTCAGAGGACAATAAAAACTGTCATTAGATTTGTAGAGGGAGGGACATGGTTCAATTCTTTGTCAATTTGGGGTTGTGATTTTACAATTTAATTTTGAGTTTTGGAAGGAAATACTTGAAGACAGTTAAAAATGTATCAGGGAGACCAAAAGAAATTTGAGGTTACTTGTAGTAGAAACACTGATCTTGGAGATTAAATAGTAAAAACATGCAATTTCTACATATTTGTCCATGAATAATCTGTATTAAAAGATAATTAAACTATTTCCTGAATCTGTGTGAGCATTGTGACATTTTAAGGATTCCTTTTGATTTTATTTTTTTACATATAATTAGGACGCTGAAGTAGTGTCATTGCATAGTGAAGTTGAAGACATTTTTAGTTTGCCACTGAATGCCTGTTAAGTGGTGGTTTGTAGCTTGTGGAGAGCTGATACTGTTACTCTTGTGCCACTTTTCTTATGAAACTGAAGTACTTCTACAGAGAATTACTTGTCTAAACTGTCCTTGAATCTTCCGTGCATGAGATTTTTCTCCTTCAGCCCCACTCTTCCTCCCTTCACCCTCAAACCTGAAAATGATAAGGAAACTATATCTTTCTGTCACTGTGAATGCTTTACCAATGTAAGTTTTTTGATGGTCTGTTAATTCAGTCACTTCTGTGTTGTAATAATTTTAATATGGTAATGTATGTCATGAGTTACAGTTCGGTTTTTAGATGGTAATTCTGTTATACATGTATATTTATTGCACAGTTGTGTTGTTGACTTCATTGGAAATTCTGTGGCTCTTCCCATACAATACTCATTAGGAGTAAAAGTCTACAAAATTCCCAGCTACATAAGTTGAATAGGTGTTGTTAAAGATTTGGAAACATGACTGTCTTGAATGTTGATGCAGATGTTTGTTATGGTAAAAGGGATCAAAGGTTATGAGGTCATGACAGAGGTTAAAGGATTAGCATGTGACAATAGGAATTGGTCAGGAAAATGGAAAAGTAGAACTAATTTTTCTTGCATCCACCTGTGCTTTCTGTCAAATAAAAACTTCTGGTAATGACATAGCAAGAGGGAGAGACAAAGGTTAATGAGTAGCACAAGTTCAAATGTGCAAAGTGTTGGAGTGTAAATTGGATCATACATCGTAGGGTAGTTGTATAATCTAACAAAAGACTTCGAGACGTGAAAAAAGCTGCGAGGCAAGCAACTTGGTTTCAATTGTTTGAATATCTGAACTCTGATAATACATATTAGTTCTAATAAAGGCTCTAATTCTCAAATACATTGCTAATGGAAAAGAAAAAAAAAATTGCTATCCTGCAGGCACAGGTTACAGATATAAAAAGACTTAAGAATTTGTATGGTATCTATTACAGAAAGCATCAGAAGGTGGTTTCTGGATAAATTTAATGCAGCTGTTTTTGGAAGTTTTTTTTTTTTTTTTTTTTAATCGATGGAAATAAGTTTGAAGTTAATTCAGATTATTTTGAAAGTACGTTAAAGGAAGTTCCATGTGATGAAGGTGTGCGCTTCAAGAATGGAGCGTGTAAGGAGAAATCTTAGAAAGATATTATTTGTCCTTTTTTAATTTCGTTGTGTGTGGAAATATGTAGGTAAGTGTATGTAAACTCGTGGTTCGTTGTTCTGCTGTAAAAATCATTATGCAAAAAGTAAATTATAAAAACTGAAGTCCTTTTTTACTTCCCTTCCCTAGAATGTAGCAATTGTTCCACTTGTCTGGCTTAGTTTATTTTCTTCTGATGATACTCCCATATGTATATGTTTTAATTGCCCTTCTGATTTGAAATTAAAAGGAGGAGATAATACATACTTTTTTTCAAAACATAAAAATAAACAAATGACCCATGAAGAGCCAAGAGGCAGAAAGTGCCTGTCAGTTACGTTACTTCACAGTGGTGGCCTGACAGAAACACATTTTGTGAATCTAACACAGAGATGAAAAGAAAGGTCAGGGTTCACAGAGCTAGTTTGTTGCAAATGGTTCTCATGGATTTCTCTTTTCCCTTAGGTTTTCTGGGTACATTGTTTAAATGGCCTCTTCCACTCATTCATTCTGTTTTGGTTTCCACTTAAAGCCCTCCAGCATGGTAAGTGTTATGAAAAATAAAAAAATAAATCTTAAAGGTACTGAATTTCTTAGTAACTTTTTAATGTAGCAATGCTTTATTAATACTAATAGCTTTGTGAGACAGTGTCACTTCTAGAACTGGAACAGATGCAGTCTATTTAAAATGTTTTATTTAAAATGTGTTTAAAAGTAGAAGCAATACTGTCTACATAAAACTATATGTTTGAAGTAAACTTAAGTTATGAAGAAAACTACTATTTAATTGTTATCTCTATATAGTAATCTACTGTGTAAAATACTTGAAAGATCATAAATCACTAGAGTCCTCTGCATTGTCTCTTATGTTGGAAGACTCTTTTGTGTGTGGATACAGTCTTTTCTGTTACTTCAGGGATAAATAAACCCAGTAGCTTACATCTGTACATCTGTAGGCTAGTGACAGATCAAAGCAGATCATCCTGGACAGCTCAGTCCCGTCACTGTTCTAGCTTAGCTGTCATAAGTGCACCTGAGATGTAGAAGGAAACAGGATGGTTGGGAAGCACACTATATTAATTGTCACAGACTGAAAGCATCATTTCCAGTTTGTGGGAATATTTGTGTTTATGGCAGCTCTAACAGGCCTGGGATGTTTTGCCTCCACATTGTAGAAAACTTAAACATAAAAATAGCTTGTGCCTTGTACTTGTTCTGTAAAATTAGTAGTCATCTCAGCTAGAAAGCTGAGATAACAGACAAACAATTTGCTCTAGCACAGTTGGTAGAAATGTTTTCACGGGCATTTTGGAATCATAGAATAGCCTGGGTTGAAAAGGACCACAATGATCATCTAGTTTTAACCCCCCTATCCCGGGCAGGGTCACCAACCACCAGACCAGGCTGCCCAAAGCCACATCCAGGCCTTGAATGCCTCCAGGGATGGGGCATCCACGACCTCCTTGGGCAACCTGTTCCACTGTGTCACCACCCTATGTGTGAAAAACTTTCTCCTAATATCTAACCTGGAACTTTCCTGTCATAGTTTAAAACTATTCCCCTTTGTCCTATCATTATCCACCCACATAAACCAGTTGTTGGGACTGTAAGAATGTTATGGTGTTTGCCATAAGAGGGTGAGATGATCACAGCTGCTTGTGCCTGAGAAGGTTAAGGGAAAAACTTCTTGCAATATTCCATGCTGAGTGACTTCTGAAGGATACTGGAAAGTAGGGAGCATCCTGTTGTCTCTGAAGGCCACTGTATGCAAGTTCAGTGGGAGCTTATTGCCTTGAAAAAAGTTGTAGACAGCCCAGGAGGAAGGAGATCCTAAAGTGTTATTTCATATGCTAAAACTGCAGCCTCAAATTCAGACTAAAGTCCAAATTCAGAGTTGTAGTCAGTCTGTGTGAGAGACTGATGCATTACATAACACAGTGTAGAGGTCATGTGAACAGTAAGTCTGGGGTACCTGGGTTCCTGCAAGAGCTTTCTAGCGTGGGTCTCTCCAGTTCACAGTAGAGGAGCTGGAGCTGACCTGTTAACAGCCATCAAGTCTGAAATAAAACACTTTCTGTCATTCTCTCCCTTCCTAAAGAACAGCTAGGTGAGCAAGGGGAGCACAGATAAGACCAGTGGTTTGTGTACTTGGTGTGTAGTACAACAACAGCTCCCTGTAGGTCCAGCTGGAGCAGATTTTCTGCATCAAGGGGAGAAGAATGCAGTGTAGAAGCATCTAAGTGTATAGAAAGGAGGAAGAGGAAATGTTGTTTTTTCCCAAGAGAGGTGCCTACAAGCATCAGAGAGATGCAGTAGAGAACAGAACTACTGTGAACAGGTCTCTGTCTCCACCTTTTTCTTAGGAAAGAGTGCAGGAGAATTGTGAGAGAAATGAAGGGAGTAATGGAGGAGGAATGAGAAATAGCGCAACTTTAAGAGTGCATAAAAGTGTTGAGTCTTAGCAGCCCAACATCTGGGAACAGCCATGGCTGTCTGCTTATTCCTGTGTTTTATTTCATTGCGTTTTTTACTGCTAGGTATATATTGTTAAGCAACAGAGTGCAAATTTGAACAGATATTTATTAGTATATTGAAAATCTTGAAGATTATGGAAGTTAGCGAGAGCTCACAGCCTTTTCTTTGAGTGCTTTTTCGTGTTTACTCTTTAGAGACAAGAAATATGTGGACAAATAAGGCTAAGTGGAAAATTTTAATCTGCCTGCATTGTAGTAGCATCTACCGTGAAATAGGTGAACAGAGAATACCTATGGATTTTTAAGAATTTTCAGAATTTGTTTCATAGAACCTAGATTCTGGACAGTATGCAAAACTAGAGTCTGCACTCTATCTATTATCATCTGGATATAAGAATCACACAGAATGGCCTGGGTTGGAGAAGAAGTAATAAGGACATAGATCTTGACAAAAAAAATTTCCTGGATGTTCATCAATATAGCAGTAAATGGCAGAAATCAAATTCGTACGTACAAGTGAGCCTACCAAGTGCCAGCTCTCTTGTATAAACTTCAAGACAAGCAGAGTTCTCAGCTTTGTTTTCAGGCTTCCAGAGCTCTTGTTGTTCCTTGTGGTGTGCTGTTCTATCAAGAGATAAATTGTAAATAGAGTATGGTACTACTGAGTATATTTAAGTGTTTGCTTCCTTCCACAGGCACTGTATTTGGTAATGGTAAAACTTCAGATTATCTGCTCTTGGGAAACACCGTTTATACTGTAAGTCTTGCTATAGCTTTCTGATGCTCTATCAACTGTTTGTCTATACTGGCTCTATCTTTAATTCCTACAGAGATGTTATTTATTATTATTTATAATTCTCTGTATTGAAGACTTGATATGAAATGGTACTTGGTTGACTCTGAGAAACCTTAGCGTGTGTTTTGCATTTAACTCCGGTTTTTAAAACAAAGTAGTTTAATAAAGATGCAGAAGACTCATTTGTCCTTCACTGGAAACAGACTGTTTTTGAAGTAGTGGGAACTGTAATTTCCTAATTAACAATTACCATAATTTAAGGTAAGTTTCTGCAGTGGGAGACATCATGAGTTATTGTATGTGGAACTGGTTTGTTGACTTGAGAAAGTACAAGTCTCTACTCCCTTTCTTAATTAGTAATAGGAACTTGAAATAAAGGCATAGCCACTTGCAATTAAGACTTGTTGCATCTGGTTTTCAAAGCAGCCAAATTGCCCTAAGTAATTAAACTTGACCATGCCTAACAGTAATCTCATGTTATTCTTGTACTTACTAATCATTCTTGTTTTTTCTTTTAATCTTTATATCTTGTAAAATAAAATGATGAAGCTAAATACCTGTTCCTCACTTACTGGACAGTGTTATCCAGCAGATAGGGGTTTTCCAAGAACTCTTTGAAGCAGAATTAGACCTGTTCACTCTCCTCTGGCCTTCAAAGTTGAATGTGTCTACCAGAACCACCTGTCATTTGAAGTGAAGCAGGTTCTTCTCAGGGAAGGAGGTTCTCTGCACCAGGTTCAGACCCTGCTGTTTACTTATAAGTTGCAGCCTGGCTCAGTTCAGCTGATGTTGTGAATTTTATAAAATGTATACATGACTTGTGTAACTTCACTTATCCTAGGACCTGAGCCAGGTTTTCTTACAGCCAGCATCCACTTCTTCTCTTAAAGCATCCTTAATAATGGCCATCATTCTATAGAGTTGGGTTTCTTAAAGTGTCCTTTACAGTAGCCATCATTTAGTAGAGTGGGTTAGCACTGTACACATTGTTAAACCCAATTATTCAACATACTGCTGTAGTCACAGCTGAACTTCTGTCCTGAAATGGTCTCAGAACTTCATCCTAGTAGTGGTTCTGCTCTGTGTCTCCTTCTGAAGCCAAGCTTGACATCAGAAGAAAACAAGTTACTTATGCTATACTGAGAGATTAGTGGATTAGAGTTTACTTATGTTATTTGGACTGTCATCCATCAACTGATGGCAGTCTTGAAATCTTAGCACATCTGAATATCATTTGTTATATCAGATGGCTCACGAACATCAAGGCCTGCTTTTTTAGATTCACAGTAGCATTTTCCACAGCCTTGAGAAATTATTTCATTTCTGATACTTTCAGTATCATAATGTGGAGCTGGTCATTACTGTTTGTCAGGCTGCATCCATAAATGCTTAGACAGTGCAATTCTTCTGTCACTTTCTGCAACTGGTGTTCTACTTAGAGAGCTGAAACCTCACTGTCTTGAGACTCATAATTGATTGTTACTATACTACAAAATGGTCAGGAATTCCAAATAAACTGTTATTTCACCATTTTAAGTGCAGACAACCTGCTCTTTCTTTTGCTTCCGTTCCCTTCACACTGAAAATCTTGGGAGGGGTGAGTGTTGCAATTGGGGTCTTGAGTACTCTTGAAGATGCAGAAGACTTTCAGTTTGGGGGTGTGGAACAATGTCATGTGAAGAGGGAATTTATTCACACAGTCATTATCTCCTTTGACAGCAGCCTTCACTGTTTTTGTTTTGTGTGCATGGTCTATGCAATGAGACTTCTTAAACTTATCCTAAAGGATAATTTCTTCTCTTATGACAGGTTCAAAAATAACAAGCATGTGTAACAGTGAGAAGTATTTTTGTCCATAATTCATTTTTTCATGCATCCAAATACAGCACCATGACTGGTTAGACTAAGTAAATTGTAACACTCATCGTGGTCCTTAATTTTCTTCTAATGAGATTTCACACTATTTTTATCCTTATTAATGCAGCAGTAGTTGAAATAAGATATTCCAAATTAAAAGCATAAACCTGTAGGTAGGGGAAAGTGGGATTTTGTATCCTTCTGTGCTCCAGACACAGTGCAAGATCTGTCAAATATATTTAACCTAGTGATTTTCAGCTTCTGATAAAAGGAAACTACTTCTGAGTTTTTGAGGCTCCTTGAAGTTCAGCTACTGACAATGTCCCTACTTAAATGATTGTTGCCAACATGGCCAATAAACCAGAGTTTAAATCATACATGTCTGAAACTAAAGTGTAGCTGTTATAGTTTGGTCTTTGTGGCTCAGTTTTTTGGCCTCATGTATTTTGGATTGTAGATAAAGCAAAATTTGTAATACCTTTTTACATGTGTGCTAAAATTATATCCAGTATTTCTTTAGTGAACAGAAAACTTGTTTCTGTAAATTTCAAAGGAAAGAGACAAACGTTCTTATTGACTATTCATTGCTGTTGGATTGTAGATTTTCAACTACTGCTCATCTCTAAATGAAAGTGGAATATGTCATACAAGAGAATAACATGATGTGTTCAGGGATTGCTCCATAAAGAAAGAGTCAAAATAAGAAAAGATGAAATATGAGAAAGGAGAAGGAAGATGACAGAAACCTGATTCCATGTGTTATTTTGTACGCAGAATCTAGGTTTTGGACTGTCAGCATTGGCTCTGGCTTTTCTGGGTTTGGTGAAGGTGACTCTTGAACTGAAGTACTGCTGAACTGAACAAACTTTTCAAATCGAGACTAATGTAAACTTAAACAATTGCAGGTTTTTAGCCAAGCACATCTGTATCTTCAGAATCTCTCTTTATGTAGAAAGTTGTAGTAATCCTCTCAATAGCTGAAGACCATCTGTGATCTCGTACTGACTGGTGAACTACAGTTGGAATACTTTTCACACACCTTTCTATTAACCAAAGTAACATAGAAAGAGAAGCTAGCAACTTGGTTGAAGGCAAACTTCCAGCATTCTGGGAGGCTAGGGAAATGTTTAAGATTCCTAATATAAAAGAAGATAGAACAAAAAGATAGAACAGATAGAACAAATGAAGATTATTATTTGAAGTTAATAATCCTCAGTACTTTATTACTTGCTCATTAACTGCATTTACTTTTAAAGCTTGTAGTCTCATTTTACTTGGTAATTTCAAATGGGCACTTAAACTTCAGGTCTAAACTCACACACTTACGGAAAAAGAGGTAAAGTACAGCTAGCAACAGTCTAAAATAATTTTATTTTGGAGCTGCTGAGAATTCTGCATTTTTTTGTACACATTCTTTTAAATCAGAAGGGCCATTACCCTAGCTTCTGCAGCTCTATAGAAATGATTGTATTTTGTTTTACTAATTTTTATTGCATTGGTACATTGGAACCTGTTGCGTTGACCTGTGTGTGCATTGACACACAAACAGTACTTGGTTGAATATTATTAAAGAAATCTCATTTAAATTGAAGAGAGTGATTATCCTTTCTCTTACTTGTGCATGTAAACA
>PPHD01024912.1:0-11949 GCA_002909625.1 Bambusicola thoracicus
CGTGCAAGGGCAAGGGGAGAGCGTGGCAAAACATGTGTTCTCTCTGGAAAGCTGCGGTGGAGAGATGGCGTTCCAAGAAATCAGGTCTTCAGCCACACTGAAAGCGAATGATTTACTGGGAAACGAGCGCTGAATGTAAACTCCTCTCCCCTCTGCCCCGCTGCAAATGGTCTATAAAGCAATCATTCACACGCTCATCTTACGAGAACGTATTGCAGCTCGGGCTCTGCTTGTGTGCAGCTCCCTGCAGGTCTGATCCACGTCCATTCTGCCCCAAGAGATCCAGGGGGAAAAAGGAAGGGGTATGCCTCGCTCCTCTGGAAAATCTGGGAGAAAAAAAGCAGGTTCAAGGATGCTAGGCAGTGTGCTCTGATTGCTTGCTCAAGTGGATAGAAACTTTTATTTTCGAGTGTATCAATCAATTTGAGTGAATCGCTCTGGCTGTGTGATCTGCTCCGCTACCTGGCATCTCAATCTCAGTGGTGTTTCTGCCATGAGGACTTCGAAGGAGAGGGCCTAACTTTTTACATGGTCTACTTGTAGTAGGACAAGGGGAAATGATCTTAAGCTAAAAGAGAGGAGATTTAGGTGAGACATTAGGAAGAAATTCTTTACTCAGAGGGCAGTGAGGTGCTGGCACTGCTGCCCAGAGCTGTGGGTGCCCCATCCCTGGAGGTGTTCAAGGCCAGGTTGGATGGGGCCCTGGGCAGCCTGAGCTGATAGGGGCAACCAGCCCATGGTAGGGGGTTGGAACTGGATGATCTTTAAGGTCCCTTCCTACCCAAACCATTCTATGACTCCATGATCCAATGACTCGTTTCACATGGCCAAGCTGCCCAGATTTCACTGGGAAATGATGGACTGTGATGCCAGGGCTGGGAAGTCGGTCAAAGTGACCTAAACTGGGAAAGAAACAAGCTGAAAGAGCAATAAAAGCAAGGGAATGGAGCACAGGGTAAACAGAATGAGAATTGCGTGTCATGTTTCCCTGAATCATCTGGGTCCGAAAGGCTTCTAAATATAACAAATATTGAAAATTTCAATCCCATCCAGTATAAACAACAACAAAGTAATTTTTTTTTCCTGCCTGGCAGAGAAATAGGAAAAAATTCCATTTGGATCCCACAGGCAAATTAAGGACAGGATGAAGCCCTGCCCCACGCGGTGGCATGGCCCTTCCTAACCCCTCCGGCTGCTCGGGCCATGGCTTCAATCCCAGTCTGTGCTGCTCTGGCTGGGATGCGACTGGGAGCATCCAAGCATCTGCACATTGGCTCTCACCAGTATGGGCTTGGAGGAGCGCATGGCAAAACCCACCCTATGTCTTCAGCAGAGCCTTTTAAGGCTGCATCTCAAGCTGGAAATCTCGCCTTACCGAAGGAGCACGGGGCTGTGGAAATTTGCATCGATAACATCTGGCTGCCCTGAACAGCTGCAATATTTTTAACTGCGTGTGGTTGTCCATGAGAACTGGAAAGACCCTGCCCCAAACAGTGTCAGCCTGGAGTTATTATAAGGTTTTTTCCTGTGTGAATGGGAAACGCAGCTTGAGTAAAGGGGACGGCGGTGTGTGGCCCGGGATGGGGTAAAGCTCTTCTGAAGTCATGGAGGGGATGGAGAGCTTCCAACAGACACTGGGGCTGGAGGACATGGCTAAAATGTACAAAATTGTCAAGGCAGAAACTAAAGTGATTGGGAACTGTATCCATCTTTCCTAATGTCCAAGACCAGAAGTCTTGCTGAGCAGTGAGGTTTGCAGTGATACGGCTTTCAGGGAGCAAATGAGCAGTAGATGGATGGCAAAGTGGGCGTTTTCCAACTATTTGTCCAAGACACTATCTAGACTATGAAGGATAAACAGAGTTAACAAAGCAATGAATAAACAAAGGACGTCAATATGACCCGATTTCTATCAGTATTTGCCAGTATTTAGTCCTTTCTCTGCCATGTGGCTGAGGTTTCCTGTTTATACAGGGCCTGAAGGAGAGATAGTCACAACAAAACCTATAGCAATGGGCGCCTGTAATTTATCTTATTTCTGGAGCTGACGCCAGCCCCACAACTGCAGACAGATCGCTCCTGCTGCCTGCTGGGCAGCCACCCATGATCAGGTGCTGGTGGTTGGTTCTGGTCTTGTTAGGATCTGAAGTCATTCAGTTAACCCAAAGAAGGGAGAGAATGTCATTCAGTTACAAGGAAAAAAAAAAAAAGAATACGGGAAATTAATTCTTTGTAATTTTTGTAGCTTCTTGTTTGACATCCGATGACAAGCATCTCTGGAGTCAATCTGAGGAACATATGTACAAAGCCTTTTAAGGGAAACATCTGCCTTATCATCTGCAATAATTTATATTCCCAAAGCTGCTTATCTGGTGCTGACTGGTGAGAGCCCTGTTGTGCAAGCTGAGCTTCTGCAATTAACCTTCTTCCAGCAGACAGACACTCTCAGTGCCTCCTCTGGTGCTCTCAATACGAGATGTCTCAATCTGTCAATCATCGTTTCTCCTCTCCCACCATGGTGGAGAGAATCTGTAGGGGGCTTCCCATGTCCCGATGGAAAGCAAGCCTTGGTTCAGCAGATATAAGAGAAGGATGGAAGGCCCCATGGGATGATGGTGATTTAAAGGAAGGATGGACGGCCCTGTAGGATGATGGTGATTTAAGAGAAGGATGGAAGGCCTAGTGGGATGATGGTGATTTAAAGGAAGAATGGAAGGCCCTATGGAATTATTGGGATGGGAGACCTCTCAGAAACACCCAGCCCATCAGTGCTGCTCCTGCCAATGTTGGTAGGACTTGTGGGGATGACCACGAAGGTGAGTTGTTGCTTTTAAAGCATTACCCCACAAAAACAACTGTTCTGGATCCAGCTAGCAGAGAATCCTGCCTGTAAGAGCAACCAAAAGTGGATGTCTGCAGATGTGAATGGCTATAAAACCAGAAGTGTATATGGTGTTCCCTCCTCGTATTCTTCCCAGTCTGGGTGTAGTTGCTCTGCATTTAGCAACCCTCAGCAGTGTCCTCATTGCCTGAACCCATCCAAACCTCACAGCATGATCAACTGTGGGTTGAAAGTGTTAAGTGCTGAGAGACATAATGATACGTGGGGAGTTGGAAGCTCCCAGGCCTCCCCTGCTCTGCATCCGATCCTTCTCCATCTGCACAGTCCCTCCCATTCACAAGTTCCCAGTGCAGGAAATGCCAAGAGAGAGTTACGTGGTTACAGCTTCTCTTGTTGGCTTTTGCTATCTGGAAACTGGATGACAAAGGTAATGAAGCAGAGATATCACAGAAAGGGAAGGGCAGCAAAACTTGCTTTAAAAAAGGGGGAAAAAAAACCCCAACATATTGATGATATATGGGTCCCTTTCTTGTAAATGGGGCACATCCAACTCCTGATGCCCCCACAGCAGAGTCTTTCAATATTAACATCTTCAGATTCAAAGTGAGAGCCAAGCATGAAATTGAGCTTCAGATGGGAACTGTCAGTTTAGCAATGCTTTCATTGGAGCAATGTAGAGCAAATTAAGGAAAGGTTTTTGTTTTATTTTTACTTTATGTTTGAGCTATGCGGTGAGATCTGCAGTTGTTGCTTTACATATTCCATGCTTTGTTTACCTTCGTGTCACTCTGGTGAAGATTTTGAATCTATTTTAGTGGCATAGAAAGAATTTCCTGTTTGTTCCCATTGGAAGGGACTTGATGAGTATTTCTATATAAAGGAGGGGGGTCTGAAGGAGAGTGCTTATCTTGCTGTTTCCAAGGAGGAGAAAGGTTTCCCATTTCTGAGATGTGCTGGAATGATGCTGTGAACTTAACCACAGAGATGACCACTTGTGGAAATACTGATGGCATGGGCAGTTGATGCACTCTCTATTGAGGTACTTGCTGAAGACCTAGTGACGTGTCTTACCTTCTGCTTTCTAAGTGTTTTTACTACAGTGTCATCAATCCATACCACAGACAATTAGTGTTGCTGCACTGCGAGATGTAGATTCAACAGGATTGTTTATGAAACTCTAAATAGGGAGGCAAAACGGGGGAAGAACTGTCAAGCCACCCCATTTCCTGCTTCTTCCCCTGTATGAGCCACGGTTGTGGCTTGAGTGTTGGGCTAACTAATGTAATACACACTCTGAAATACCTGAACAATGAGCAAGAGGTTTCCCTCCCACCTTAAGGACATCAGATGTGGAGCTGCTGGGCAAGGCAGAAGGAAGGCCTCAAAAGCTCAAAGTGAGCTTGTAGGAAGGCTCAAGGGAAGAACGTGAAGAGGTGGAGAGATGCTCATGCATGAACATTCATCAGCCTGTGCAGTCAGTGGGTCAGAGAAAGTTCAGCAGCTAACGCCTGAACTCTCCCCAAAGAAAATCCTTGTTCTTGCGTGTGCTTTGGCTTATGATAATTGTTTTAGTCAGCATTTATGCAGTATAATTGGTTAGCTTGGGAGAAACACACATGAAAAAACACCAAAAGTGCTCCAGTGAAGGCATTGCAGGAGCGTGGCTTTCTGAACCATCCAGATAATTCCTGGACCCCTTTGGATACACCTGGTTGAGGAGGCTCACTCTGCTTTTGGCCTGGTAGGATGCCATTCCATCACCACCTCACCGAGTCCTGGCTGCAAGCACAGCGCAAGGCTAAAGGCAGATCTATAGCTCAGGCTGGGCTCCCTGCATCCACAGGTTGAAAGGTCGCTATTTGGTGTGTGCTGTGTTAATTTGTCATGTGTTATCTCTTTCAGCTACCCAAGCAGCTGTGGCGTGTAAAATACTCCAGCCTTCAGCTGAAAAGCAACAAAAGCGGGGGTCTGCAGCCTTTTTCATGTAAATGTTTGCTAGCAGCATGATTGTCTCACAGACCCCACTGAAGGCACTCAAATTCCTTTAGGGGTTTGTGGTTATGTGCTCCTGACAGTCACCGTGGCAGCTCTGGTCACACCGAGCCGTCCTGACATCCATGCACTCCTCATAGAAGCTTTCCTGTCCTATGGGGCTTTTTTAATCACCTACCATCAGTTAATGGACGCTTAAGATGAAGTAATTTCCTTTTTCTTCTCCTGCCTCTGCTGGTCAATGGTGGATGAGATCACCTGCTTTTTATTTGGGGGTCGGAGGAAAAATTGGCAGCCTCTACCTCAGCTTTCTTTTCCCCTTCTCGTTTGAGCAGGGTGGAATTTCTGCCGAACAATTAACATTCATTTGCTAAGTGGTTCTGCAAGCCTGTTTTCAAGAAATGCAAATACCGCAGGACTATGGTGGTTTTGTATTCTCGGGTTCACCTAAAGCAGGCTTTGATAATGAGGTTTTGAGCACATTTAGCTCTCGGCATGCCATGAGGCCGAAAATACGTGCAAGCCTCTCCAAGGCGGAGGTGCTAAGGCATAGGGCATCTTCAACGTTTTGAAAATGCTGTTGTATCACAGCTTAAAAATAGAGGTGGTTTGGACCTCTCAAGGTGTTGTGGAAGGGAATTTCAGACTGAGAGGGGCAGCTTGAAAGCGCAGGCGTTGCAGTGGATAAAGTGGATCTGTGACGTTGGTCTCCCACGAAGATAACCCAAGGAAGCTGACGCCTCCAGGACTGCATTGTTTCACATCAAACTGTCTGCTCGTGAAGCAAACGCGATAGCAGGGTGTTGATTTATGAAGTGGTGGCTGAGTTCCCAACCAGAAGCAAGCAGAAACGTTTTCCATTTGGGATGTGACAGCCCAGGCTCCATACATCTGCAAAACCTGGTAGTGTTTTGAGAACTGAACTTCCCATGTGGATGTGGGATGAGGGATGTGCCGGTGATTTGGGGACAGTGAATGGGTTCCTCTCACCTCTCCCCAAATGTTTGTCTTCCGTTTAGGTTGTAGGCAGAGAGCCATATGACATCTCTACTTCTGTTGGCTTTGGCCAATGCATTCTGGAATGACTGGGGGGAGGACAGGCAAACGTACAGAAGTTTTCCCCAGGAAACGAAGCTAAAAATGGATTTACTCCTTCACAACCAATTAATGGACTTCAAAGAGCAAAACCGAGGGATGGCTCGGGCTGTGGAACAGTTTGGCACAGGATGGTGAGAAGGGGTAAATTTAGCACGATGGGACAAGCCAACCTGAAGACCTCATCACAAAATAACCCCTTGAGGGCATTCACTTGGAAAGTCTCTGCTTAATTGCAGCCTAATTGCTGCTGTGGGTGCAGTTCTCATGCCTTTTGAAGATGTCTTGAGACTGGCTGGTGGAAAACTGCTCTAAAACTTGTTTTTTTAAGATATCAGTCCAAGCCAAAGGAAATATGCCAGGGAGTCATGGATATGGTTGGAGCCTATCAAGATGCAGAGATGAGGAAAGGCATATCTTGTTTCCTAAAGCAGGGAGAATTAACTGCGTGTGAACAGGAACATTGCTGTCCTGGAAATAGTCGCAGGGGCAGCAGCAGCGAGCACAGATAGAGTTTAACTCTTGCCTTTTTGTCTTTCATACCTCAGAACAAGGAAACTGCTTTGTGGGTCATCAAATCAAAGCTTAAGTGGCTTAGCAACCACCTTGCGTGTTACTAAACGCAATTGTTTGCATTGAATTTCTGCAGCATCTCCTAATATCTAATTTTCAGCCGATGGAAATGCAAAACTTATCCAGAGGACCTTGGAGAAACTATAGCTGGCAATTAAACAAGAATGGGGGTGGATGAGTGCTGTAGTAGCTTGCTAGAGGATGCCACCACCATTGCCCAAAGCCTGAGTGAGGATTCTGCAGCCATCATGTGCATGGCAGCACTGTGGGCCCCGGCAGAGATGCATGAATAAACTCACCCTTGGTCAAGGTTACAGTGCGAGCTGATTGCTTCTGATTAGGGATTTGTATTCAGTTGTGAGATCCCGCGATTTTTATTACCTTTACGGTAATAATTGCAAATAATAAAATGACAAATGATTGTAATTAAATTTTAATTAATTACAAAACCGTTACTTTTTAAGTTTATTCATGGCAGTGACAATGATACTGAAAACAATTCATTAAAGCACTTGCTATGTAAATTATGAAGCAAGGCATTAATATCAGGCAGCTCGTGTGCTCGCTTTCTGCATGGCAGCAGGGAATTTGTCTAAGGGACAGCAGCTCTGCTGGATGATTTTAACAGCTTACTTTAACGAGCAGAGAAATATTAGATACTGTTCCCAAAGTCAGTTTCCGCAGCACCCTACAAGTTGCATGCAACCCACGTGTAATGTTTTCCAAGTTTCACCAGCTCATAAACATAGAAGCCCTTCTGTCCAGGGGGAAGGCACAGATCAAGGGGAGACGTGATCAGACAGAAAGGCACCTCCAGCTCGGACGAGGAGAGCCTAAAGCAGGGAGGCACACCCAAGGTTAATAACACGTTGCTCCACCAGCTTCTATCTAATCTTGGAAAACGTCCTCTGCCGCAAAGAAAAATGGGAAAGTGATTATGTGACTTGAAATAAGGTCTTGCTCCACTGTCTAGACAGCTTTAAAAAACATCAAGCTGGGGTGTTCCTATTTATGAAAAATGCAGCTGTACTTCTGCCTTCCTCGAGCGAGAGAAGAAAGAGGGGCACTTGAGGTCAGTTGGCTGCGACGCGCTCACTGAGCCCGTCCATGGGAATATATCCCTCTCTTTTTCTTCTTCTTTTCTTTGTTTTGCTGCTGGTGCTGCTCAGCTCGTGCTCCCAACCTGCCATCCCCAGCAGCTGGGTGTTGAACCAGGGGGCTGTGTGCAGAAGGGCTGCAGACCTATGCTTTTTCACTACAATATCACAGTCAGAATCACTTCCCCGAGCAAAGCTGCAAGCAGCCTTCAGACACTTAATAGAGTCTCTTCTAGACTCCATTAAATTGGAAGCATTCAATCTGCCCTGAATGCAACCTCAGCAATTCCCTCCCCATTATTTTAAGCCGTGATAAATTATTCATAGGCTATGGATTCTATTTTTTTTGCTGATGGTGTCTATGCAGGTGGAATCGGATGCCCAAATGGGATGGGCAGGACCTCCAACATGCCCTTCATCAGTGGGAGCTCTGGAAAGCCACACAGCATCCTGTGGAAATCACAGCATCATTTGCTGCTGATGCTCAACCTGGACGGCCAGAAACCCTGTTGATCAAAAGGCTGTGTCCTACAAAAGGGAGAAATAGGTCAGCAGATACGTTAATCCCAGCTTGATCTAAAGTCTTCGGGACAGGTGGCAACCCTCATTTAATGGAACAATGAGATCATTAGGAATTCGTAATGAACTGTACCGCGGCCATGGAAGTAGGTCACGCTTACCCCAGGAAGACATCAAAATGAATCTGTTCCCATTCATGTGCAGGAGTGGAGATGGCTGGGGGCAGAACAATAGCTCTGCCTTGGGATTTGCTCACCAGATGATTTTAGGAATGAAAGGGGGCCAATGCAATGGACATAAAATGATTTACATCGTCCCAAGTGATGAGAGGACTTAAAACGTGGGCAGATTGAGTTGGAGGTGTCATTGGCCATGGGCCGTAGCTCTGCTGCCCTGGGTGGGATGGCAGGAGGATAGTCAGCTTGGGAAGAAGCGTTTCCCAAATGGATCCCAAATCAGGGTCAGTGACCACCCAGGAGGAAAGAGGAGAGCCCTTCAGTCCTACCGAGGTCCCTAGGATTGAAAGTCAAATATGCTTCATATCAGTAAGCTGTTTTGCTCTGTAGACTTTTTCCTGCTCCTGTTGATTTTTGCAGGTGAGAATCAAGTGCTTGTGATAGGTCTATGAATTGGAAAAGTTCCTTTTCTTCCCTGCATTCCCTACTGCCTCCAAACCCTGACATTCTTACAGTCCTATGTAATTCTGTTAGCCACCAAGAAGGCAGGCTGCTGCCCTGCAGGAGGAGAGCAGGCAGGCTGGGCTAGGAGGAGGAGAGAACTTAGCTTAGCTAGCAAACAGCCCAGGATTGAAGATAGGAAAGGTTAGGAAAATACTGTGCCAAAGATGCAATAAGTGGTAGTGGGGCTTTGAGGGTTAATTTATTTTATTTTATTGGCATTTTTTGAAGGAAGCCTTTCATAAATATTTAAACACAAGAAACTGATAAAGTAACACGTGGGGGCTGGTTTGAACTCCTCCAGAAAGTCACCATGCGAAACTCATGCAGCTACCAAGGATCCCTATGTTGCAATGTATTTCCAGGGATAGGGTTCACCCATTCTCCATATTAGCTTTGGCTTTTGTCCTAACACCACACTGTCATTAAGTGCAAGGTGACAGGAGGTGGATGGAGATATTTCTCTGGAAGAATGGGAAGGTAACTAGAAAATTCTTTGGGTATGGGGGACTGCTGAAGATGGGCTGATTTTGTTGGATTATTCAGGAAAGGGCAGCCTACATGGGAAACCAGTCTGGCTGTGTTACTGATGGTATGGCATTCAAAGGAAGTGGGGAGAGAAAGTCCCAGATGCGTGCGTCCCTGGCCATTAATGAGGAAGGAAGACTGCACTGTGGTGATGCCAGCCCCCTGACCTCAGCCCTGCCCCTCTGCTATCAGTTTCGAGGGCTTAAACAAAAGGTAAAATCCATCTGGCCGCGTAATGCAAACATCACACCGTGCCAGGCAGCCGGTAAGGGATCACCTCTCACTGTTAATGAGGAAAACTGACACAGCCTTAAAACGTGTCCAGAAGAAAAGGGAAAACATTTCAAAGAGTGCCTTGGAATGGAACATTTCTAGTCCTTGAAAAAAACACAAGGTAAGCACGATTCATGTCAGTAAACACTTTCAGCTTCCTCTTAAGTAAGGTCTGTAAAAATTAAATCAAATCCTCTTGAAGTTTTGATGTTGAAATAGAGAGATTTTTTTTTTTTTTAGAAGAGTGAACTGAAATGCCATTTGCAGGCCCAGTGTGTCAGGAATTTGTGGGAGCTCTCTGAGGTCTGCCTGGAGCAACCCATTCCAACCTTGAGCAAGGCTTAGCCAAGATGGCCTGAGACCATAGTGTTTCTTGTGGACACAAAGAGATTAAAGTTCAAAGCAGGTGCTGGTGGGCTATTCTCAACTTAACTTTAACAATCTTTATTTTAAAAAGAAAGTAAAACTCGAGGATATTTTTCAAATATGATAAAGCATTGATTCCTGGTGCCCTTCTGCTTGTCTTCGCTAGCAGCTTTGGCTTTTGGCTTTTTTTTTTTTTTTTTTTTTTTGGTCCTATCCTAGTAAAGGAGCCTCACAGAAATAAATCTTACACCTCACTGGAAGCAAAAACATCATGGTAGCCAGGCTGACATGTCAGAAAATCTGGATTCAAATCATATCTTGCTAGCAACCTCCCAAGTGGTTCCTTGGAGAAACCTCTGTCCTTCTTGCTTTTTCCACCTGGACAAATCTATCTTTCTTTATTTTCAGTGACCACTCTTGAGACAGATACAGTAGTTAAACTGCTGTTCCATTGTTAGCTATTCACAATGGTTGGAAACATTAAAACAATAACAGTCATTAACAGCTTGAGTTAGATGACAAGAGTTTTACAGTATGCAGTGTTGATATGTGTCGTGCTAAAGCTGCTTCCAAAACACACATGCAAGTGGATAGCTCTAGCTGCTTATCTCACGTGGAATTGGCAAGTTCTTTATATTGTTGCTGAGCGGTGTTTCCTCCTTGTGTGTACATGCAGACTATGAGTGATGCTATCTTACCTTCTTTTTCATGCTGGCAGTCTTCCTGCTAACTCAACCCCTTTCTAAAGATAAAAATTGGCAACAGACTATGCTGGTGTGGTTGGCGTCCAAGGCTGTGATTCCTGTCATTGCTTACTGTGCAGACAAAGCTACATGCCTCTGTGAAGGCATTCATCTTCAAGCTCCTGGACATTCAGGTAGATATGTAGTACCTTCTATGTGGGAGAGTAAACAAGATGACCCCTACAGGCCTGCAAATCCACAGCATTCCCAGTCTGGTGTCTTTCTTGTTGGCGTCTAGTTAAGAGAAGAAATTTCTCTTGAGGACCTCAGTGTTTCATTTATCATTTATGGGACAGACAGACAGAGAAGAGATTTTGTGATTCTGTTCAACACTTTGAAGTCAATGAGAATTCTTCCTTCTTGGCCATTTTGGATGAAAGTCTTAAAGTATTTAAAAAAAAATGTATTTTTAAATGTTTACATCTGGGGACATGCCATCAAATCTAGCTTAGATGTGTGTTTTATTAACCAGATGGTAATGTCTTATTTACTTTTCTCATATAAAACCATCTGTGCCTAAACTGGGGAGACGCTGCCTCTTGCTACAGTTGGGAGTTTGGCTGCAGGGGTTGTAGCATCGCTTTTGTTAGCGTTCAATTTTCCTCACTCTTCAGAGCTGAATATGTAACACTAGTTTTATTTAACCTTGTTCTAATTAAAGGATTACAAAACTGCAGTTGGCTCTTTCTGCAACATTTTGCTGGCACCCTGTATTTGCTGCCTTTAAACAAAATTGGAATCTGTTGCCTTGTTTTCCCTTGATACTGAACTCATACTTTGCCTCTATCTGCATCCCTTGCATGTAGCATTCTCTACCACCAAATAACTCCTCTTCCTCCTTGGTGTGAAATGCTGGCTACACTGAAGTCAGTGGAAGTCTCGACATTGGCTTTGACAAGGTCAGGATTTCTCCCGGGGTGTTTGTTTTCTTTAAGCACTTACAGCCTGTTACTCCAGCCAGTCTTTCCTTGAGCCAAGTTCAACACCTCCATCTCCACCATCGCTGTTGTTCTTCCATGTGCTCTCTCCAAATTACAGAGTTGGGTGCCCAAAAAGGAACATGCTATTTCAGGTGTTGCCTACGTAGTAACCTCATAAAAATACTATTTTTCTGCTATTGGCTGCACTAGCAATTTTTTTTTACTTCTCCTTGTTTTACTACTTGTATGGGAACTGTTGAATCACGGCCTGAACCTCTGATTGACCACCTGAGGCGAGCACTGAGTCAGCCGCAGGGGCACAGG